>SJYT01011361.1:524779-538572 GCA_006410635.1 Cephalophus harveyi
TCACAAAGCCCTGCCATCTAACCTGCAACACAGGTGAAACATCCGTCTGGTTTGGCATCTGTCTCCCCTGCTGGAAGACAAGCTCCCCTGAGCAGGAACCTCACCACCCCGCTCAGTGCCCCGCATGGGGCCTGGCACGCCATATACATCAGTGCAGTGGGGCTGGGGGGGAGCCCTGGGGAGACACCCCGCTGCCCACCCAGCACAAAACTCTGGAGGGCGGCATGTCTGCTGACAAACCATGCAGTAAGGTCTGCAGAGTTCTTGGCATTAGGCTCTTATTTCAATGACTAAAGTGTAACTAAGTCACAGACCTGTTTAGCTTATAACAGTGAGTTGCACACGAACGACATGTTAGGTTTCAGAGTGGAAATACAAGCTGCCCACGGGTTGTCAACGACAGACAGGAGCAGTTGTTCATTAGCAGAAACACAGAATGGTACATTTAGTTTCTATTTTTCTAGTTTTTAAATATTTCGGACACCTGTATAAAATAAAACCACAAGGCCACTGAAACAGGGAAAAAAAGAAGAGCTACTGTCATTGAACACGTGACTGAGCGTCAGGCGTAAAGCTGAGAAAAGGAAAGTCTGCAGCCCAGCAGCACTTGCCACGCGACAAAAAGGCATCAAGAAAAAGCAGCCAGGCAGAGCCCGCTGCGTCCACCCTGGGTTTCCCCAGTCATCACGAGAACTACATCACACAGTCATCCCAACAGGGACGTCACAACATCTGGGGTTTTTAGGGCAGACACTGTGCAGAGCTGTTTCTCCCACTGGCCCCTGAACAAGCACGGGCGGACCCTGTCCGTATGAGGCTACGTCTGGGGAGGCACACAAGGCGGCTGCTGTGACCCCTGGGTAGTGACCTGGCCCTGCTCCACCAGAACCGTTTCCCAGCCATCAGCTCCCTGCAGAACAACCGTGAAAAGACGCAGCCCGCATGCCCTGAAGTCACAGGTGGAAGTGGGGCACCCTTGGAGAGGCCCTGGAGTCGCCATGCCAGTCCAACCTCCCTTTACAGATGCCAAATACTTGGACAACAGTCCTCAGAGGGGTAGGCGTGTCCCTGATGAGTATAAGAGACAGAAGACCGCAAAGACAAGTCTTGGAGAGGAGTCATGGGATCCGCCAGCCCCAGGCTCAACAGCGAGCCCACCCCCAGGTCCCAGTCCCCCAGCCACTGCCCCACCTTGGCACCAGCTCTGCTCTGCCCACCTGAGCAGCAAGGCCAAGTCCACACACCATGAAAACCAGAGCAGCAACCTCCATCTCCTCCAGAAAAGGGCCCAGTGGTGCCCAGTTAAAAACCTCAAGCTCAGAAACAGGGCCCCTCCAAGAGAATAAAGACCATTCCACTCAGTCAGACCTGTCTGAATACAGATGTAGTAATAAAAATTAATTAAAAACCAGAATGTCAAGCAAAGAAATCAACTCTTATTAAACCGAAACATGTGAAGAAGACTCAACTTTGGCAGGGGGAAGACACAAAGGAGAAATAGGAAAGAAAGAGAAAATGTGACTATAAACGACCAGTCAGGTACTAGATCATCGGGAAGAAGCACTGATTCATAGAACATCCAGGCCACACTAGTTGTTCTTCAAAACAGGCCCTCTAGAGATGTTTAAGTTTGAAATTAGAAGAAGGTCAAACTAGCCTCAGACAGCAGGTCCTTCCCCCTACAATTATATTTGATTAAACTGGCCACTTCTAGTCACACTTCCCAAAATGGATAAACCTCCTCAAATACAAACCACTAATGCAAGAAAGGAAGCGGCCGGCTTTAAGCTGCTCCCAACGGCACCGCTGTCCTCGGTCAAGACGCACCGCTCTCAGCAGCCCCTCCCCTCTGAAAGCTGGAGAGCTCGTGCTCATGGACGTGTGTCTAACAACATCCCCATCTCAGAGATTAGAACAGAAAATGTGTGAACACTTTATTCATCTAAAAATTACAAAAATCAATACATTTTAACACAAAAAACTTTTTTTTAAACCAAAAATTACTAGAGTTCCCAAAATAATAAAAGCAAAACCTTAGCAAGAAGGAGACCCAGTTTTGCATTTCTACAAATTTTTTCAATGTCAGACTTACTGGAAAACAACTAGGTTCTCCCATCTGTTGCTGCAGAGAAAGAGCCGGCCCCACCAGAGGCGCAGCTGGGAGGGGGTGGTGCACCTGAGCAGCGTGTTCAGGTAGCTGCAGAAACGCTCTGTAATCAACCCCAACACACTCATCAAGGGCTTTATTTCTCCCTGAAGGCAAGCTGCAGTGAGGAATCTAAAACCTTACTGGTGAACTTTTCTTTATGTTATTACTTTAAAATCTGTCTTGCACTTGAAATGGACACTGACCCAGGTCTGATTTGGTCATCTGGAAAATACTGGCTCACTGAGTTAGGCAGATCTTCCAAATGTTGTTTATTACAGATTATCTAACGCATCACATTCCTTAGTATCAGCACTGATCTCATCAGAAAAGTCTTGACATATTAGGAAGCTGCAGGCTCATAGTGGCAGACAAAGCTTTCTGAAATTCCAGTTTCACTTGGAAGCGCAAATGTTACCACTGGCAGTAGGGTTAGCTGCTTTCCTTGCAGTCACAGGCTAACTGGCTATTTAGTAAGAAATACTGGTAACATGTCAACTAGTCTGTTCCAGTGGTCCATGAAAAAGAGCGGCCGGTTCAGCTAACAACCCAGTAATTGCAGGAGGGCCTGACCTCCAAGCAACTTTCCAACTCCAAAATGCAGAAGCACTCTCCACACACACCCTGTTTTGTTACAGAGTACTGAAAGGGGCTCTACTCAGGGCTGAGACTTAACAAAATGAACGGTTTTCATTGCTTCATCAAGGACATTCTTAGGTGAGAATGGCTTTTCCAAATTGCACAGCAGTGAAGAATCCCTGCAGCTCGGGGACTTGGTCTGCTGCTGCTGCTAAGTCGCTTCAGTCGTGTCCGACTCTGTGCAACCCCATAGACGGCAGCCCACCAGGCTCCCCCCGTCCCTGGGATTCTCCAGGCAAGAACACTGGAGTGGGTTGCCATTTCCTTCTCCAATGCATGAAAGTGAAAAGTCAAAGTGAAGTCGCTCAGTCGTGTCCGACTCTTAGCAACCCCATGGACTGCAGCCTACCATGCTGCTCCTTCCGTGGGATTTTCCAGGCAAGAGTACTGGAGTCGGGTGCCATTGCCTTCTCCAGGGGACTTGGTCTAAATGTCAGCAAAAAAAGTCAAATGACCTCTTGACAATCATAATGAAAACTACTCTCACAGCTGGGAAGGTCTCCAGGACATCCCCAGGGTTCTGGGGCCCACACTCTGTCAACTACTGCCTTCAGGAATTACAGCTCTAAAAAGAAAGCCTAAGAACCACACACATGTTAAAGTGAATTTCAGATAATGTCTGCTATAAAATAGAAACCATAAAAGCAATTAAAAGCAACTCTTACTTGATTCACTAACTGCCAACTATAAATGTAAATACACTACAGAGGTCTACACATATCTTGCAATACAAGCTTTGGCTTCTACATACATAATGCCCTAAAATTTTAATTCTTCCCTGGTAGCTACTAAACAGCTTACACTGTGAAGTATTACTCTGATAACATAAAATATGACATCAGCCAAAGATGCAGGACTGTATTAATATACCGGATCTGTAGGCGTAAGCACCCTAACCTCATGACTTTTTTCAACAGTAAACCCTGCGGCACTGTAGGAGTTGCAGCTGGTTGAATCCAAGGGTGCAGAGGCATGGATATGGACAGCCTACTGCAAGCTACACTCCTATTTTCCACTACACGCAGGCTGGCTCCCCAACCCCACATTGTTTAAGGGTCAACCGCACTTTGATAAATACAAGGATCCACCACTGAACAGAAGCAGCCCCCCAAAATAACCCTTGCCCAAGCCAACAGGACTATATATACTAGTGAGTGACCTCAGAGAACTCCTCATAAACCTAGCAAATGCCACCTAGTGAGGTAATGTTTTTTTCTGGGTCCACAACTCTAGCACTTCACAATCCCACCACATCTGCATGTGCAACCAGTGGTCTGTGGAGACCTTAGAAACAGCCTGGCATTCTGCCTCTTACCTCTACTCACAGTCTCCCCTCCCTCTCTCAAACAGAACGGCAGATGGAAACGATTCAAGGTGATTTCTCTCAACAATAAACATGCAAACTTTTGATGCTATTAAATTTGCAGTTTGTAAGGAGTATGGTGCCTAATTTGTGATCATATTGGCCAGGGCAAATATTCTTGAGGAAAACATATCCAAAGTTATTAAAGGAGCCCCTTTCTCTTTTGCTAAAAAAGAAAAAAAAAAAAAAGGACATAATGGGACATCCCTGGTGGTCCAGTTAAGGCTGTGCACTCCCAGGGCAAGGGGCACAGGTTCTACCCCCAGTTGGGGAACTAAGATCCCATGGGCCGCACTATGCAGCCAACAAAAAAAGGAGTGGACATTACTGGGATAATCAGTAAAAAGCGAAATCTGAACTAGACCTGTTGCTTAGGTAACACAGCTGCATCGATGAGATTCCTAATTTTGAAAACTGTTGCTGTTGTTAACTCACTAAGTCGTGCCCAACTTCAGCTTCAGCATCAGTCTTTCCAAAGAATATTCAGAGTTGATTTCCTTCAGGGCTGACTAGCTTGATCTCCACGCACTCCAAGAAACTCTCAAGAGTCTTCTCCAGCACCACGACTCAAAGCATCAATTCTTTGGCGCTCAGCCTTCTTTATGGTCCAACCCTCACATCTGTACAGGACTACTGGAAAAACCATAGCTTTGACTATACAGACCTTTATCGGCCAAGTGATCTTTTGTTTTTTTAATTCAATGTCTAGGTTTATCATAGTTTTTCTTCCAAGAGGTGTCTTTTAATTTCATGGCTGCAGTCACCATCTGCAGTGACTTTGGAGCTCAAGAAAACAAAATCTGTCACTGTTTCCACTCTTTCCCCTTCTATTTGCCATGAAGTGATGGGATCAGATGCCATGATCTTAGCATTTTGAACGCTGAGTTTTCAACCAGCTCTTTCACTCTCCTCTTTCACCCTCATCAAGAGGCTCTTTAGTTCTTCACTTTCTGCCATTAGGGTGGTATCATCTGCATATCTGAGGTTATTGATATTTCTCCCGGCAATCTTGATCCCAGCTTGTTGATTCATCCAGCCCAGCATTTTACACGATGTACTCTGCATATAAGTTCCATAAGCAGGGTGACAATATACAGCCTTGATGCACTCCTTTCCCAATTTTGAACCAGTCTGTTGTTTCATGCCTGGTTCTATCGCTTCTTGACCTGCATACAGGTTTTTCAGGAGACAGGTAAGGTGGTCTGGTACTCCTATCTCTTTAAGAATTCTCCACAGTTTGTTGTGATCTACACAGTCTAAAGCTTTAATGTAGTCAATGAAAAAAAAGTAGATGTTTTTCTGGAATTCCCTTGCTTTCTCTATGATCCAATGAATGTTGGCAATTTGATCTGTCTCCTCTGCCTTTTATAAACCCAGCCTGTATATCTGGAATTTCTCAGTTCACGTAGTGTTGAAGAATTTTGAGCATTATCTTGCTAGCATGTGAAATGAGCGCCAATGCAGAGTAGTCAGAACATTCTTTGGAATTGCTCTTCTTTGGGATTGGAATGAAAACTGACCTTTTCCAGTCCTGTGGCCACTGATGAGTTTCCCAAACTTGCTGGCATATTGAGTGCAGCACTTTAACAGCATCATCTCTTAGGATTTGAAATAGCTCAGCTGGAATTTCATCACCTCCACTAGCTTTGTTCATAGTGGTGCTTTCTAAGGCTCACTTGACTTCGCACTCCAGGATGTCTAACCTCCATTGTGATTACCCAGGTCATTAAGACATTTTTCATATAGTTCTTGTGTATTCTCACCCCCTCTTCTTAATCTCTTCTGCTTCTGTTAGGTCCTTGCCATTTCTGTCCTTTACTGTGCCCATCCTTGCATGAAATGTTCCCTTGGTATCTCTAATTTTCTTGAAGAGATCTCATCTTTTCTATTCTACTCTTTTTCCTGTATTTCTTTGCACTGTTCATTTAAGGACTTCTTATCTCTCCTTGCTATTCTCTGGAACTCTGCATTCAGATGCCGCTATCCTTCCCTTTCTCCCTTGCCTTTCACTTCTCTTCTTTCCTCAGCTATTTGTAAGGCTTCCTCAGACAACCATTTTGCCTTGTTGCACTTCTTTTTTGGGGGGATGGTTTTCGTATCTGCTTCCTGTACAATGTTACATACTTCTGTCCATAGTTCTTCAGGCACTCTATCAGATCTAATCCCTTGAATCTATTTATCACTTCCACTGTATTTGAGTTAGGTCATATCTGAATGGCCTAGTGGTTTTCCCTATTTCAATTTATGCCTGAATTTTGCAATGAGCTAATGATCTGAGCCACAGTCAGCTCCAGGTCTTGTTTTTACTGACCATATAGAGCTTCTCCATCTTCTGTTCCAAAGAACATAATCAATCTGATTTTGGTACTGACCATCTGGTGATGTCTATGTGTAGTCACTCTTGGGTTTTTGGAAAAGAGTGTTAACTATGACCAGCACGTTCTCTTGCTAAGACTCTGTTAGCTTTGAACGCTGTACTGTGGTTATATAAGAGAATGTCCTTGTTTGCAGGAAACAACCACTTAAATGTTTAAGGTTAATGGGACATTATAGCTTAAACTGTTTTGGGAAAAAAGAAAAACACTCACACACAAACACAGAAGAGTTGCAGAGAAGAGAAAGGATAGGGCAAATATAAAATATTAGCATCTGAGACCCTAAGAGAAGACTACATCATAATCATTTGTACTATTCTTACAATTTTCAAGCCTGAAAAAAATCCAAACACAGTTCCTATGAAGAGTTGCTAAGGCTTTTGTCCCAAAGAACAGTGCTAAGAACAGAAAGATGCATTCTCATCTGACACCAATTATACTTCAACAGGGCTGCCTCTGACTTTTCTCTCCGTGTAGATTTTTCCAAAATAAAACCTCCAGACCCTCCAAGTCAGTGGTGACGGGCACAGCTGCTGGAGGAGTGGCCTGTGCAGAGGGACCCAGCGGGAGCACCCTTCACCATCAGCTCGCTGTTGCTGACTTCCCACCTGGACATTTTCCACTTGCATTAGCACGGTGTCTAGAGTCACAGACCACAGTCTGAGAGGCAGGCCCCACCAGCAGTTAGCTTTTGTAGAAAAGTTTTATTGGAAAACAGCCACGTCTACTTTGGCTTCTGCAAAGGCAGAGTTGAGTGGTTGGGACAGACCCCAAAGCCAGAACTGTTTACTCATCCAGTCCCTTAGAGAAAGTCTGTCGACTTCTTTGGAGAGGAGTGTTTAACATCAGCAGTGGCACCTCTAGACTCTTGAAACTGCCTGGAGACCGAGTTGGGGTATAAAGAAACAGGAACTTTTACTGAGAAGCAGAAAAATGATGGTGGCCTTCTGAGGGTGCTCCAGCCTGAGCTGAATCTGCCTGCTTCACCTACTACTGGCTGGAAGGAGCAATTTCTGCTTCAGGTTACAGCACATCTACAGAAATCCCCAGGAGGCAAAGGAGGCTTCCTGAGCTCTTGAATGATCCCAGGAGAAGCAGGGAGGACCAGTGAAGCCAGGGGAGTGGAGTGTTTTACTGACACTTGGCATGGAGGGAGCCCAGGCAACACACTTTCCTTTCATCCTCCTGCACCCCTTCAGCCTCCTCTCTCCTAACACAGTAGGATTGCATTTTATACACATCTGAATTACACAGACTTAAATCACACAAATTTAAAATAATGTAAAAAATATTAAAGCCTTTTTTTCTTTCCACAAAAAAATGTGTTGTTAGTTGAATCCCTCAAACCTTTAAAAATCCATCAAGTGTTTCATTTCAAACCAGAAGGCCACATAACTACAAACTGTGGTTGCACCTCTTCGCTGGTGAACAGGATACCTAGCCTTCTGGGACAGATTCAGTCAAAATCGGGGCAGGGAGAAGGGGATGGTTGGAGAGGTCGTGAATTACGCAGTGTTTGCAGAAGATCCCAGCAGAGAAGGCAGCTTGCCACAGCACCTGATCCTGAGGTCCACCCTGGCTCCAGTCGTGCGCGCTTCCAGGATAGTGTAGCAGCAGGCAGTCCCGTCCTGCAGCCCATCTGCCAATGAGACCACAGGGCATACCTGGTGGTGACAGCTGGCACCCAGCCTGAGTTGTCCCCACTCCATCCAGTAAGATCAACGTGCCCGGGGCTCTTGCCACACTCAAGGGACACACAGTTCACACCAACAAGGAAATGCCAGCACCAAGTTTTCCCTGCCAGTTTATCCAAACCCACTGCTACTTTAGAAAGGTGTAATTCTGCTTCAAGTTATTTGATGACTTTCCATCGTGAAGAGGAAGGAAACTAGAGACAAGAAGCGGCATTCTTTGCAGCACACGATGTAAATCTTTATTACAAAAGGTTTGTCAGTACAGGGCTCTGCCCCAAGCCACTCAGCGCAGTCCCCAGCTTCTTGACACCACTCCACCCCCATCCACCCCTCCTACCTGGGCTCTTCCTGCCCACTCACTCTTTCAGAGCATTCCCTGCACTCAACTACTCTAAACGCTAGCACAGAAGGACTCAGCGCAAGGCAAGTATAGTCACCTTCCACAGACACTCCCCTCACCTCTCTAGCTGTTCTCATCTCTTCACCTTCTCTGGCCTTTGCTGATGGATTTCATTCTTTCACCATCTATGTATTGTCAGCAATCCAACCTTATGGGTCACCTGTCTGGGGCAGCGGTCAGCACCATCACCATCCCCCCACCCCAGTATGAGGGTCACTATAAAGACATGAGGCCATCTTACTGTTCACCCCACCATGAAGGCAGGTGGTCCAAAACATAAAATCAAATTGGACGGTCCTTGACAATGGGTAAATGTGAAAAACACAAAGAATTTAATTCAAAAATGGAATCATTTCGAGTGACTTCCACAATGCTTCGGGTGTGCTATCTGCTTGGGAAGTTAAGGTTTCCATCATGATTTAACTCAAAAGCATCCACGGGTTTCAAGCAGGGGCAGGCTCTGGGTGGTCATCCCAAACTCAGCCTCCTCTTAGACATACCCGGGAAGACGTACTATTATGGTGAAGGGATGCTTGGCTGGGGCAGGAGGGTGGGGGATGAGACGGGATCAAGAGCATGCCCTCTAGATCTGAAGACAGCCCCATCTTCCCAGGAGGTAAGCCAGGCACAGACAGAGCTGACAGAAAGGCAGATGGCATAAGATGAGATGATTAGCTAAAGCTCTCATTTTAAACTGGTTTCACAAACTACACAAAAGTGAGAAACCAAAGGGCTGAGAATTCTTAAAAGTACTCTGAAAGGAAGGTTGATGCTAGGAGTCTATTCTTCTGAGCAGTTAAGTGAGCTCCAGCTTCTATCCCCAAATAAAAAGCACGTGTTACTTTTTAAAAGCAACTTGCAACCACAGGACCCAACAGCTGCTGTCAAATTCCTCCGAACACCCATGAACATTTCAGAATAGTTCAGGGCACCTCCAGTGAACAATTCACTATGTGCTTTTGTTTTTCTGACCATCAAGTATGTGAAGTCAGAGGACACAATAATGATCTTTATCCTCCTCTTGGAAAGGGATGGCTTTTTACACATTTTTCTAAGACATTCTCAATAAGAACCTTAATACACATTACCCACAGAACTCCTTTCTTCAAAATAAGAAAATGTGTATTTTTTCCAGATTTAAATAGTTAAAAGTGGTAAAGTCACAGGACATTTTAAAGTCAGTCTGGCATTATGACATCATGTATTTAACTGTACAGCTAAAGTCTTCAGGATTTATAGTGTAGATGAGATCGTAAGGAAAAACTAAGGCTAGTAAGCTATAAAGGTGTTATCAATGAACGGTTTACACAGACTCACCTAGAGCCTGCGCTGCTGCTGCTGCTGCTGCTAAGTCGCTCCAGTTGTGTCCGACTCTGTGCGACCCCATAGACAGCAGCAGGCTCATTTACCACCCACCAAACAAGGCTGGTGGGTCTTTCTCTCTTAGCTCCTTGTGGACCATCAAGCACAGGAGTATTTCTTCAGCAAGTGCATGTACTATACCTGACAATCTTTAAACTTGCAAATTCTGAATCTTTCACTATCTTTCCACACCTAGAACGTTTCTGAGGCACACTAGTCAAGATTCTGGCGCATGTGCCTCAATTTGGGTTTTCTCATGATTAGACTTCATGTATGCATTTCTGTCTCAATGCATATCAGGGAATGTGATATCATTATGTCTTATTACTGGAGATGCCAGGTTTTCCCACTGTGAGGTTATAATTCTTCCTTTGTAATTTATAAACATTTGGGGAGAGATGTGTAAACATCCCAAATTGGAAGAGACTAAAGGAGACAGGACAACTAAATGCAGTGAGGTCCTGGATTAGATCCTGAAACAGAAAAAGGACATTAGTAGAAAACTGATGAAGTTCAGCAAAGTCCACATTTCAGCTAACGGTACTGTGACAATGTCAAGTTTCTGATTTTCATGAGGATATCTAATAATGTAAGGTGTCAGTGTTAAAGGAAGTGGGTAAAGGGCACAGGGAAGCTCCTGAACTATTCTTGTGACTTTTCTGTAAAGTTCTTTCAAAAGGGTAAGTATATAAAGCTGCAGATTGATTCCATACATCTGGACAGGGCTTGAGAGTCCATGTTTTTCACAAATGCCCAGCGATGGCAATGCCTCCACTAGCAAGGCCCTGGCAAACACAACTGGTGTATTTCACTATTCACAGCTTTCAAAGGACAATTAACTAAAATGCATCAAGGTTACACTTCAAGCACAGTAATCATCGCTTGCCTAGAGGCAATCCTTAAACTCTAGCCCAGTGATACATGACAAGCCCCCTGCGGAGGCTAAAACCACAATCTTTGCTCTAACACCGTCTGTGGTTGGCATTCCCCAGCTAAGCCTGGCACCCTTCCACGGCTCTGGAGCCAGGAGAAAATCCAGTGGGAACACACACCATCCGCCCACAAGTGCAATGCGGAGGAGCCCAAGGGGACCAAGATTTGGCCAGTCATCCCACTGCCACAGGGCATTCGTTACCACAGTCAATGGGAGGCAGGAGAGCAGGGTGATGAGAAGTGATGCTGGAATATCTACTCACACAGAGCGACTGGCCTCAGAGGTGAACTCTGCTCATCCTATTAAAGTGACTTTTAGTATCATATAATAAATCCACAAGAAATTATATAAGATGTGCAAGAGATTCTGCAAATTTCTGGCAGACCAGGAGGATTAATAGGGGAAGAGGAAACAGTAATCGGAGCACACAGGAGTGGACACAACAAAGGAGGCCTCCAAGCCTATAAAGGCTAGGACTCCAAATCAGGAGAGGGCGAGGGTTGTGCCTGCACATGGAAGTCAGGTCCCTGTACAAAGAGCTGTCCAAGGGCCCTCCCTAGACCAAGTGGAGCAGCCCCCAGTCAAAGGCATCTTCCTTAAGCTGAGAGGCCCAGAGAAAATCTGCCTTCTGGCATTTGAGGTCCCAGCACAACAAAAAGTTCCCCAAAACCCAATAGGAAACCTGCACATTTTCAAAAGTAGTCCCAAAGGGGAATTCCCTGGTGGTCCAGAGGTCAGGACACCATGCTTTCACTGCTGTGGGCCCAGGTTCAATCCCTGGTTGAGGAACAAAAATTCCATAAGCCGCCATGTGGGTGTGACCAAAAAATCAGCCCCCCAAACTCACGAGTTTTCTGCCTGCTTCCTCTGGCCTTAGACAACAATAATTACCAGTATTTGAAGAGTACTTGCCACACAAAGCAAAAAGCCAGTCTTTTTAAAAAGAGGAAAACAACAATGACACAATAGGACACAAGAAATCAGAGAACAAAAGGGAACTAAAAAAACCCTTACTAGTATCCCCAAAGTCAAGGAGATAATGCATTCATCAAACAATACATTATTATGAAAAAGGAACATTATAAATCCTTAGAAATTAAACTTTGATTGTGGAAACGAAAAATTTTAAAGTAGGATTGGAGGATAAATGTTTCTATCCCAGAAACAAGAGTAAGATGACACAGGAAGAGGATAATGACAGAAGATTCGGAGGGTTAATCCAAGATGTCCATCATCAAACTAACAGAAACTCCTAAAACAGAAGAGTAAAAGCAGAGCTGGAGAAGGAAATAGCAACCCACTCCAATATTCTTGCCTGGAGAGTCCCATGGACAGAGGAGCCTGGCAGGCTACAGTCCATGGGGTCACAAGAGTTGGACACAACTTAGTGACTAAACCACCACCAAAAGCAGAGCAGAAGACATTCTCAAATGACACAAGAGACTTTAAAATTTCAGAGCTGAAGGCCAAGTCTCCAGAGTCAGAAACCAGTCAGAGTAGGTCTCCACATTTTTGAGGAATTACAGAAATGTCTTAACACCAAAGAGGATCCTGAAGAGTTATCCAAAAGGAATAAGGCTACTTGGCAGTAGGTTCTCATTGAAATAAAGGAAGTCAAGATTAAAACACGAGACCTGAACAAACTCAGTTGTATATAGTAAAAGAAAATGTCAAGATGATACTGCTGCTGGTCTAAGGAGTAAACAATCCAGATTAGAAAAAGACCACCACAAGGCTGGGGAGGGGGACGGTAAGAGAGATTTAGTGCCATTCCTCAGAATCTAAAACAAGGTAAAGTGGGACTTCCCTACCAGTCCAGTGGTTGAGACTCCGTGCTTCCATTGCAGGGGGTACAGGTTCAATCCCCAGAGAACTAAGATCCCACATGCCTCAGGGAACAGTTTAAAAAAAAAAAAGGTAGAGTCAATAGGAACAGAAAGTGCAAAGAAAAAGAAAGGCCATAACAAACAACAGAAAAAAAGCAAAAACCCGTATTACAGGGGAAATAGACTACCTAGCTGTGAAGTAATATCTGCTTAGTTATAAACAACCTGAACTGAACATAGTGAATTCAGGGGATAGAGGTGAGATGCGATATGCAAAAGTCAGTCATCCTGTTAACAGCAAGTCAGGAATGTATAAAACCAGTAAAGGGCCAGCTTATTATTTATAGCTACGAAGAACTTCCTCATGAAACAGCAAAAATATAAAGTCTTGGAGGAGTGGAACTGGGAGGCGGGGTGGGGGCTGTTGTTTTATAGTCTTCCATTGACACTTTGTGGCATTACTTTATTAAAATATCAAACGTGTGCAATTTTTTCAGAACATGGACTTGGGACAAATCGCATTCAAACCTGGCCGTGTGTCCCAGGGAAGCCCCTTCCTTCCGTGGGCCGCAGCCACCTCCCTGTCCCCCTGACCCGACCGCCGCGATGAGAAGCGCTGGAAACGCCGGCGGGACCGGCCGCAGCACTGGACCCACACACGGCATCCGCTTTCTCAAAATTGGAGCCGTGACAGGACCCGACGTCCCAGGAGCACACGCTTATTTTAATCGCCAAAGGGGGGCAAAGGAGCTTTAAACACACGGAGTTAACGTTACCGGCGGCTCGAAGATTCCGAGCACCGGGCAGGGGTCCCCGGGGCCGCTCCTCACCCGGGCCCGCCGCCCGCCCAGCGAGAACAGCCGCCTCCCGCACTTCCGCCCGCAGCCGCTGTCCCCGCGTCCGCGACCGCCGGCCTCCCGGGGGGGGGCCGCCTAGCCGCCCGCCCGCCCGTGGCCTCACGACCCGGAGCGGCTACACCGCAGCAACAGCAGCACGACCCCACCCCGCCCGCCCGCGGCCGGACGCAGCTCTTGCGGGCCTGGTCCCGGAAGGA
>SJYT01011365.1:0-37263 GCA_006410635.1 Cephalophus harveyi
TAGCTTTGTTGGTAGTGATGCTTTCCAAGGCCCACTTGACTTCACATTCCAGGATGTCTGGTTCTAGATGAGTGATCACACCATCGTGATTATCTGGGTCATGAAGATGCTTTTTGTACAGTTCTTCTGTGTATTCTTGCCATCTCTTCTCAATATCTTCTGCTTCTGTTAGGTCCATACCATTTCTGTCCTTTATCGAGCCCATCTTTGCATGAAATGTTCCCTTGATATCTCTGATTTTCTTGAAGAGATTAGTCTTTCCCATTCTGTTCTTTTCCTCTATTTCTTTGCACTGATCGCTGAAGAAGGCTTTCTTATCTCTTCTTGCTATTCTTTGGAACTCTGCATTCAGATACTTATATCTTTCCTTTTCTCCTTTGCTTTTCGCTTCTCTTCTTTTCACAGCTATTTGTAAGGCTTCCCCAGACAGCCATTTTGCTTTTTTGCATTTCTTTTCCACGGGGATGATCTTGATCCCTGTCTCCTGTATAGAGTGGTTTAAATATGTTAAACTGCTTTTTGAAGTCTCTAAATAAATTTATATTTTCACCAACCACATTTGAGACTGTTTACTGCATTTTCGTCAAAATTATGTATTAGTTTTCTTTCCTTCACTAATTTAATAAATGGCACATGCTTTATCTAATTGATATTTGAATTTGCATTTCTTTTATCAGTGGAGTTGCATATTTTTTCATAAGCTTATGAATTATTTATATTTCCTTGTTAGTGCTCCATCTATTCCTGACCTTTGAACATTCACCAGTTGCAATCTTAGTGTTTCTTTTACAATATCTATATGAAAGTGTGTTAGAGATGTAGCTACTATTTTTCCCACTGATTGCTTACTTTGCCTCTTAACCATTGTCCGTGATTGTCACTGAAAGAAAAAAAAAAAAACGCCTGAAATTAAAACTCCTCCCAAAGCCACCCAGTCCTATGTCCACACTGTACTTTAGTACTTTGCATGAATCGATCCTGCCACGTCTCTGCCAAAGTGTATCTGGCTTCTGTTTAAACATTTCTAGTAATAGAAACCTCACTATTTTAAGGGCATCAGTTCTGAATATGTGCTATAATAATTGGAAAAAGTCATATTGAATGGAAGTCTTTATACTGAACTTATTAATAGTAACTTCTACCTAGTTCTCTCAGAGGAAGCTACCCAAAATATCATTCTCAGCAGATGGCATCCCTTTAAATTTTTGATAACAGTATAGTTTCCTACATTCAAGCCAACATTCCAGTTCCTTCAACCACTCATTTACTGTCATTTCTAAGCTCCTCGTTATTTTGACCTTTCTCTTCTAGACATACCCAAACTCAGTGCTCCTAATAAAATGTTTCTCTCTGTCTCCTTATTTCTGCATCTACAAAATGATTCTCAGTCCCCCTGCTCTGCTAAATTGATTATAGTTTAGCATTTAAAAAAATTCTTTAGTCTCTAGATGTAAGCCAAACTTTAACATGGAATCAAGCTTCTATAATAAAATTAGAATTAGATTGTTATAAATCATCTTACTTCCTAATATATAATATTGTGACTTTTTAAATCAAATTTAAAGAGCAGAAATTACAAAGTTGTTCAGATGCTCTACACATCCAAGACATTGATTTATACCATGTGCATGCTTTTGTGTTAGAGCGTGATTGTCAGTGTATATTCTCCTGGCCTTTGAAGATTCTGCAAAAATTAGATTATGAAATATTTTCACTTCATATAGTGTCTAATGGGCTTCCTTGGTGGATCAGATAGTAAAGAATCTGCAATGTGAGAGACCCAGGTTTGATCCCTGGATCAGGACGATCCCCTGGAGAAGGGAATGGCAACCTACTCCAGTATTCTCAAGGACGGAGGAGCCTGGCCCATGGGGTCTCAAAGAGTTGGACATGACTGAAGTGACTAACACACACACACACTCATAGTGCCTATGATCTTTTTTTTTTTAAAATGATAGAATGTTGGCAATGGAAAGGAGTTTAGAGACCATGTAGTTCAACCATCTCTCCCTAGCTTTCCAGAGAAACAAGCTGAAGTTCAGGGAGGTAAAGATTTTCCCAAGGACACAGAGGGAGTTGGTGGCAGATTTTTGAGGAAGTTGGTCAATCAGCCAATATTTTCTATCCGGGTTTGTAGGCATCGAAAAGAAATTGATCACTGTGATATCAAGACACCAGTCCCCTTTTGATTCTCAGAAGGTTTTCCTAATCAAAGATACAGCAATTAGATTTCTGTAAATACCAATCTAAATACCAAAACAACTAAGACGGCAGATTGTATTTTCTGAAGATAACCACAGCTATAAATCCTGAAGGATTTCTTGATCCAGTAAATCTACACATCTGTGAGGAATAATAACCTATTGTTTTAATAGATGAAAATTTAGAGTGGTTTATTATGCAGCAGGCTTTCTAATCTATCCTCAGCTTTTGTCTTTTTTATAAACTGCTTTCCAGTAGGTATGATTTACTAAAAGAAACACTAGTGGAAGTCATATAAAAATATTCTTAATCCCAGTTTTTAAAACCACTGGCTCTCTTCCCCAACTCTATATACTTTGTTTATTGTGTTATATTGTGTTAAATTTACTTCTTGCCAGAACCCTTTGGACAAAACACTACAATTCTCATGTCACAGATGAAGTGCTTGAAACAGAAAGATATGAAACACCCTCAAAAAGTAATAGAGCTAGCTTCAGACCCACAGCTCTCTAAATCTGGACTCCTTTCTGCTTTCAGAGTTGGTAAAAAGGGCAAGATATTATTGGATCTGGAGAAAGCCCTGGCTCTGGCTGAGCATTAAGAATTAGAGGCAGGGAATTCCCTGGTGATCCAGCATGCAGGACACGAATTCTATCCCTAGTCAGGGAACTAAGATCCCACAAGCCACAGGACTCAGCCACCACAAAGTGGCAAAATGAGTAATTATCTGGTCAGGTTGTTGTGAAGATTAAATGAGATAATACATATCAAGCAGTATGCACAGTACCTGTCTGTGATCATCTCTCAAATGGCCTCCAAATGATTCCTCCTGTCCCTGTACACAGAGCTGCTCCTCCCACAAGCCATGCAGTCCATTTCTACTCTCCTTGAAGCTGGGTGGGCTTTTACTCATTTCTAAAATTTATATGAAGACATTTTTTTAAAAACTCTGGTGAGATGCCAGCTGCACATTTGGTTATTGTTGTGGAAATTATTAATTTGACTGACACACTTTTTAGGTATACTTCTAAATAATCTCCATAATCACTGAATTCAAAAGGCTTTTTCCCCTGCTGCTGCTGCTGCTGCTAAGTCGCTTCAGTCGTGTCCGACTCTGTGCGACCCCATAGACGGCGGCCCACCAGGCTCCCCCGTCCCTGGGATTCTCCAGGCAAGAACACTGGAGTGGGTTGCCATTGCCTTCTCCCTTTTTCCCCTATTAAGAATAAAATACAGGACTTCCTTGGTGCTCCAGTGGTTAAGACTCTCCCTTCTAAGGCAGGGAGTAGGCTTCAATCCCTGGTTGGGGAGCTAAGATACCACATGCCTCACAGCCAAAAAAACCAAAACAAAAAACAGAAGCAATATTGTAACAAATCCAATAAAGACTTTAACAATGTCCACATGAAAAAAAATTATCTTAGACAAATAGGAATATTGACACATAAATTTGTATGCGGTATATCTACTGAAATCTAATTATAAAGAGTACTTCAACAAGTATTGAGATCAGATGAGGAAATTTGAAGTGTGCAATACTTATGATGCACACAATACAGTGAAATAGATATTCTGAGACTTCTAAGCCCAGTCTTAAGAAGATGAACAGTTTTCTACTTCTTTGCTGTTAAAATGATCCCTCTTGGAATGCTTGAGACCACTATGCTATGAGGCAGCCCAAGTCAACCACACAAAGAACTAAGGTGCCCTGAAGAGACACCTGAGCTGAGCCTGGTCCCCGGGCAGGCAGCCAGTTGAATGCAGCCACATGGGCAATTCCAGGCAGGACCAACTGCCCATTCAACCTTCATTATCATGATAAATAGTAAGTTAGGTTGTGTTTAAAGCCATTACATTTTGGTGTGTTCTGCTACTCAGCAGTAAACTATTGAAATGTTGAAACATATTAATGCTCATAAATATAATATTTAGTATATTATTACTACTCTTCAGAAGTCTTGTATAAAGGATAATGACATTTATTTAGACCAAATTGTCAGCAGGTTACTTTTGGTTTCATGGGAAATGGGAATAAGGATGGGATGATGAAGAAAATTCTCTTTCATCCTTTATAGATTTCTATCTTTACTAGGCAAAATAAAAACTTCAGTTCTTCAGTTCCAACCTGGAAAATCATTGCTGCTATGAATGGCTGAAATCTCCAAGGTGAAATCTGATTCACTCAATTGTTTATTTCTTATTCAACCTAGAACCTTGCTTCCACCAAATGGCTTTTAAATACAGGACTTGTCATATTCTTGCTTTTCTTCCTGACTTGCAACTTTGTGTAATTGCTATCTAAGTAGACATTACAGTCATCACTTACCAGATTTCTAGATAGAGCACCTTCTCTAAGCAAAAATGTATATGTTCCAACCCTCTTTCACTTCCCTGCCACCCCCATACATCAGGAATTTTAACTTTCTTCATTTATTTTAAACAGAAGAGAGATGTTCGTGGAGACATCTCTTCCCTGAAAATGATTTTCTTTCCTTCTTCCGCGCAGCAGTTAGCCCCTTGGGAAATTTTTAAATTTATTTTCTCAATAAGGGAATCTTGTTTCTCTAAGGGCATCATCATTTCTCTGAAATGCTAAGGGGACATAGGAAGGACTCATATTTTCAAATAAAACTTTTAAAAGCCAAAACTTGAGAAAAGAAAGAAGTGAAGTCGCTTAGTCATGTCCAACTCTTTGTGACCCCATGGACTGTAGCATACCAGGCTCCTCCGTCCATAGAGTTTTCCAGGCAAGAGTCCTGGAGTGGGTTTCCATTTCCTTCTCCGGGGGATCTTCCCAACCCAGGGATCAAACCCGGGTCTCCGCATTGCAGGCAGACACTTCACTGTCTGAGCCACCAGGGAAGCCCCTACCAGAAAAGATGGCATATGGAACCCAGCCAGTGTCAGTTCAGTTCAGTTCAGTCGCTCAGTCGTGTCCGACTCTTTGCGACCCCATGAATGATTTCGGTGTTGACCATCTGGTGATGTCCATGTGTAGAGTCTTCTCTTGTGTTGTTGGAAGAGGGTGTTTGCTATGACCAGTGCATTTTCTTGGCAAAACTCTATTAGTCTTTGCCCTGCTTCATTCCACATTCCAAGGCCAAATTTGCCTGTTATTCCAGGTGTTTCTTGACTTCCTATTTTAGCATTCCAGTCACTTATATGACAGTAAAGAATGTTTTTCATTGCTATTCTTTAAGGTTTGCACGTGTGCTCATTTGCTTCAATCATGTCTGACTCTGTGATCCCATGGACTATAGCCCATCAGGTTCCTCTGTCCACGGAATTCTCCAGGCCAGAATACTGGAGTGAGTAACCATTTCCTCCTCCAGGGTATTTTCTCTACCCAGGGATCGAACCCAGGTCTCTTATGTCTTGTGAATTGGCAGGCAGGTTCTTTACCACTAGCGCCACCTGATCACAAAGATGTGGACAATAAGATAGGAGACAACAAAAGTGTGAAAGTGCTCAGACAGGACGAGTGGCAACCACGGATGCAGGCAGGAAAGAACTGAATCCTGAATGAGTTCGTTTCCTAAGACTGCTGTAACAAAGTACCATAAACTGGGTGGCTTAAACAACAGAAATTTATCTCCATGCAGTTCTGGAGGCCAGAAGTCCAAGATCAGGGTGTGGACAAGGTTGTTTCTGAGAGCTGTGAAAGATAATCTCTTCCTTGCTCTTCTCCTAGCTTCTGGCGGTTTTCAGGCAATCCTTGGAGTTTCTAGGCTTGTGGAAGCATGATCCAGTCTCTGCCTTCATCTTCACATCAATTTCTCCCTGTGTACATGTCTCTGTATACAAATTTCCCCTTTTAATGAGGACACCAGTCATCTTGGATTAGGGCCCACTTTCATGACCTCATCTTAACAAAGACCTTGTTTCCAAATAAGGTCACACTCCGAGATACTGGAGATAGGGCTCCAACAATCTTGGGGGGGAATCACAAATCAACACAACACTGAGCCTACCGTGGGAAAGCTGAGACCCAAAGCAATTTATAACACAAAATCTCCCAGAGTTCCACAAATGTGTCACCCCTGTCTCTGGAAGTGGAGGTGAAGGAACCAGACTGCAATTAGCAAGGTGGGATCAACGCTGTGTAAGCAACTAGGAAATTGAACTTACCCCACCCTTGCTGGAGGCTAATTCTCTGGAGCTGAGCAGTCCAATAGGGTAGCCACTTGCCAAATGTGGCTAATTAAATTTAAATGCTAACTAATTAAAATTAAATAAAATTAAGCATTCAGCTCCTCAGTCACACTAGCTGTGTTTCAAGTGCCTAAGCCTCATGTGGTGACTGTTGTATTGGAAAGCATAAATATAGGACATTTCCATTACTGTATAATAGAAAGTTTGATTGGACAGCACTGCTCTGGAGAAACAGGTGTCTGGGCTTGGGGGGAGGACAGGTGCAGTTGAATATAGAAGCACATACTAGAGAGAAGGGGACAGAGTGAAGACCGTGCGACTGGATACTAAGAAACCCCTGACCCCACAGCCCTCTTCCTCCAAGTAACCCACCAAATCATGCCCCGTGGGCACAAGGCAAAGCATAAATTCATACCTCTGACTCAAAACCAAAAAGCCTATATCTTCAGTGTTCTCCTTCTAGGCGGCAAGAGGAAAAGTGAGGACACATAAGCTCACTTTTTCTCGATTCACTACTGCATACCGAGCATTTGACACACATTTGCTCATTTAATTCTCATAACAACTCAAAGTGATGGGTATTATTCTCATTTAAAGATAAGAAAACTGAGTCTCAAGAAGGCTGAGAAATTTGCCCAAGTTGCCTTGTTTGTGGAGAAGCCAATGGCACCCCACTCCAGTACTCTTGCCTGGAAATTTCCATGGACAGAGGAGCCTGGTGGGCTAAAGTTCATGGGGTCGCTAAGAGTTGGACACGACTGAGTGACTTCCCTTTCACTTTTCACTTTCATGCTTTGGAGAAGGAAATGGCAACCCACTCCAGTGTTCTTGCCTGAAGAATCCCAGGGACGGGGGAGCCTGATGGGCTGCCGTCTATGGGATCGCACAGAGTCGGACACAACTGAAGTGACTTAGCAGCCTTGTTTGTAAATGTAAATTTAGGACAGTCTGAACAGAAAGCCCACCTTTTGCTTCTACTATACTATACTGCTGCCTGAATGACTGGTTGCTTCCCTAACTTGGTATCAGCAAGTCTCTAACCATCTCTAGGTCTAATTTGCTCTCCAGTGTAAAATACATTAAAGAACATCTACTCTATAAGATCATCTAAGAGAGAGCTGAAAGGTTTTAAATGAGGTAACTTATAAAAGTTTATTAAAATGTCTGCATCTCTGTACAGGGGCTTCCCCAACACCTCAGTGGGTAAAGAATCTGCCTGCAATACAGGAGACACAGGGGGTGCAGTTTTGATCCCTGGGTCAGGAAGATCCCCTGGAGTAGGAAATGGCAATCCACTTCAGTGTTCTTGTCCGGACAATTCTATGGAGAGAGGAGCCTGATGAGCTATAGTTCAAAGGGTCACAAAGGGTCAGACACAACAGCATGAGCACAAGACAAAACATCTCTGTACAATCTATCCTTCTGTCCATATAGGAAATCCTCACAAAGAAGACTACACATGCAGTTTTAGAAGGCTTAACAGAACTTCAAGAGATATTTGGGTTGCTTTATACCATCTTAACACTTTTGAACATATTCTAGCCACATTTAGAGCCAGAACTTCAACTACTACTTCATGCCTTCCTAAAATAAAGTTTTCTAATTTGATCTAGTATTTAACCCAGGGCGAGGTTCATGGATAAAGTTCAATGAATGTTGAATGATGAATAAATCAATCATTCAATTGATGAATCGATCAATCATTTCTTAAATCAATTTTTAGATTCTAGCAAACTGTGAGACTCTCTAACCAACGTATAAAACCCTCCTTTTGTACATGCTACCTTGGTGTATTATTTTGAAACTCCAAACTATACAGGGCCATTAGGAGCTCCAATAGAGGCTTAGGTCTTCTACAAGAGATTCAGCAATAATAATGCAGGCATCTAGTATTTTAGGTTAAAGCGTCTGCCTCCAATGCGGGAGACCCAGGTTCGATCCCTGGGTCGGGAAGATCCCCTGGAGAAGAAAATGGCAATCCACTCCAGTATTCTTGCCTGGAGAATCCCATGGACGGAAGAGCCTAGTAGGTTACAGTTCACGGGGTCGCAAAGAGTCGGACACGACTGAGCGACTGACACGACACGACACTATAGACATGGCTGCATTTCACCAGGGACTAAGGAGTCTTCTCCATCTTTATCTTTGTCAGAGAAAATACAGATGGTCACAGAGTATTTTACTGCAGTGCAAAGTACTGTCCTGACTGCTAACACTGAAACAGCCCAGAGACTTCCCTGTTGGCCAAGAGCATTGGGAGTGGCGCTCCTTAACCAGGTTTATCCTTAATGACAAGATTAACTGTAAAACTTCCCTGTAATACACTTTATAAAGGATGATGACTTGCGTCATTGCATGTTCAGTGGTGCACATTTCTAAGTGGATGTAAATTTGTCTGGAGTTCTTCGGTATTTTGGCATCTATATGGTTAACTCTTACAGGCATTTGTTTCTATATTAAGAAATTAATTGATTGCTAAGGAAATATTTTCAAATGTTATTTAGAAGGAAAGAGTTTTCTGATTTCTTTCTACAGCAGGAAGTCGTGTCTAAAAAATTGGATTTTCTTTAGGTTAAATGAATCTAGTTTTAATTGAAATTTTTCTTGAGGTAATTATAGATCCATATGCAATTGTAAGAAGCAGAAGAAATCCTGCATACTCTTTACCCAGTTCGAACATACCTTTTTAATTGACTTCAGAAATCAATACTTCTGAGTCAGTGCTACTGATGTTCTTTGTGTACCTGAACAGTGCAAACAACTTGGTCAATTATTAATACTTAGTCCTTATTTTCTAATATTTAGAAGAACGTGCTCAGTCTCATCCAACTTTTTGTGACCCCATGGACTGTAGCCCACCAGGCTTCTCTGCCCATGGGATTTTCCAGGCAAGAATACTAGAGCAGGTTGCCATTTCCTTCTCCAGTGTACCTTCCTGACCGAGGGATTGAATCCATGTCTCCTCCTGCATCAGCAGGCAGATTCTTTACCACTGAGCCACCTGGGAAGCCAAATATAAAAGAACAAGCTGTACTAACTGATTTGTAAGAGTTCAACCAGTCTGCTATCCTATCAGAATCTGAGATTAAGACCTCTGACAAACTATGGCCACGTTTCCGTACAGCCCACGAGAATGATTTTTACATTTTGGTGGTTGAGAAAAAATCAAAAGGATACAACTTTTTGTGATATGAAAATTACACAAATTTCAAATTTCAGCATCCATAATAAAGTTTTATTGGAAAAAGCCATGCTCACTCATTTACATATTTTCTGTGTCTGCTTTCATGTAAAATAGCTGTGATAGAAACCATATGTCCCCCAAAGCCTAAGATATTTATTGGCCCTTCACAGAAAAAGTTTGCTGACACTTCCTTTAAACCAGTCTTGCTTTTTAACCTAGGAATGCCAATTTTAGAGATTCCTCTGAAAGAAAAATCACTAGGGGACTCATGACATAAAATGTTACCTTCATCTAATAGAAATTAAAGATCATGTTTTATCAGAGTATTTCATGATTTTGGAAATGCTCACAATACATTGTTCAAGAACATGCTCATGTTCTTTTTAAATCTATATATTTGGAGGAGGAAAAAAAAAAAACCTCTCCGTGTATTTATATGCATAGAAAAAGACACCTGCCAAAACTCTCAGTGCTAGTCTTGGATGTAGGGGTTTTGAGTGATTTCTATTTTCCTTTTTATTGCATTTTGCATTTTCTAATGTTTTATAATAAATATGTTTTACTTTATTTCATCTGAAAAAAATTGTTTTATACTAAATTGTTTACTTGCACTACTTCTAGCTGAACAGTCATTTATAGATGTTTTTAGCAGAAAATTAATATGCTTCCTTATAGTTTGCCAAAAGTCATCAGAATGTAAAACAGGAAAATCTAAGCAAGAAGGAACTGAAATTCTAATTTCTTACCTCATAATACTTTATCGCTATAATCAAGCTGGTTATCGGGCAGTTTTATATTCTCTTTAAAATAAAGTTGGGTTTTGAGATGCCATCATTAACAAAATCTTTAAAATCTGAATATTGTTAGAGAAGCAACATTTTTTAAATACTTAAAGTGAAAATACATGATCAACTGCTTTGGAATACAATTTGCAAACTGCTATTAAATTGAAAATGCACATATCATTCTCTAGTGTATTCTGCTGCTGCTAAGTCACTTCAGTTGTGTCCGACTCTGTGCGACCCCACAGACGGCAGCCCACCAGGCTCCCCTCTCCCTGGGATTCTCCAGGCAAGAACACTGGAGTGGGTTGTCATTTCCTTCTCCAATGCATGAAAGTTAAAAGTGAAAGCGAAGTCGCTCAGTCGTGTCCAACCCTCAGCGATCCCATGGACTGCAGCCTTCCAGGCTCCTCCGTCCATGAGATTTTTCAAGCAAGAGTACTGGAGTGGAGTGCCATTGCCTTCTCCACTAGTGTATCCATTTCTAGGTATATAATCTAGAAAAATTCTCTCACGTGTGCTTAAGGATAAAAAACCAGGGCAAAGATGTTCATAAACACATTTTAAAAGAGAACTTGGAAACATTCTATAGATCCATGGTTAGGAAAACGCATGAATAATAATAATCTCATATAGCAGATAAAATGAATGAGCAATATCTGCATCATCATGATTAGATCTGAAAAAGTAAATGTTGAATGAAAAAGAAACAAAACGGTATATATAATATAATATTTATGGAACAGTGTTAAAAATCACAAGAAAAATATTATATATATTGTTTCATTATATATAAAACCAGAAAAATAAATGAAAATATAAACTTAAAAAAATACACACCAGATCTGTGATAGCATTTAGAGGGAAGAAGGAATGAGGACTGGGGAAATGCAAGGAGATCGCAATTTTATTCATAAAATTTCATGCATCTCCAAAACAAACAATTAACTTAGACATATATGATACAAAGTGAACTTCTATATATTTGCTTATATTTCATATGACTTAAATTTTTTTTTCCTCAGTCCTACTTTAACAGCCCAAGGAAGACAGGATGGGTAAAGTTCACAGACTGTGATAGCAGAAAAGTGAAAAGGATCTCTAATATCAGATGGCACTGCCTTATCTCACAGTTCATTGTAACTATTTTGAATTCCTATCTTATAAGGATGTTTTTCTGGGGCTTTATCTCTAGATCGTATCATCCCCGGAAGTCAAGCACTTTCTGTGGTTTTTCCATTAGAACCAGAGCTTTCTCCACCAACTCAGTGATCCTTCAAAGTTCAGTGACATTGACCATGGTAGTCATTACAGCTCTTTAAAATAACTAGAGAAGAGGGGAAGGGGTTTCTTTGTAAAACACCAAGATGATGTCTCACAAAACAAGAATCATAAAGGTTCTGGGGGAAAAAATAGCTAATTGTTGGTTATTAAGGAGGTAATTCTGGAGAAGGAAATGGCAACCCACTCCAGTGTTCTTGCCTGGAGAATCCCATGGACAGAGGAGCCTGGGGGACTACAGTCCGTTGGGTCACAGAGAGTCAGACACGACTGAATCGACTGAGCAGACCTGCAAGGAGGTAATTCACAGACTCTATTCTCATACCAATTATTAATACTGGCTTTCATAACAGTCATCTGCAGTTCATCTGCATTTTATCCAATTCTGTACAAAAATTTTTGAATTACTCTCTCTATATGTATAATATATATTATATATAATATAAATTTTTAAATGTTTCTTTTATCAAAATGTTCAACAAGTGGCTCAGACGGTAAAGTGTCTGTCTACTATGAGGGAGACCCAGGTTCAAGCCCTGGGTTGGGAAGATCCCCTGGAGAAGGAAATGGCAATCCACTCCAGTACTATTGGAGTTATCACAAATATATATAGCTACATATATATATATATATAAAACTATATCTAACTGACTCAATGGGCATGGGTTTGAGCAAGTTCTGGATTTGGTGATGGACAGGAAGGCCTGGTGTGCTGCAGTCCATGGGGTCACAGAGTCTGACACAACTGAGACTGAACTGAATTGATATCTAATTGAACTATATAGTTCATACATATAAACTGAACTATATAGTTATATATATTTATATATACATACTTGTATATAAACTATATAGATACAAATATATAAGTATATTTTAATAAATTTATATTAACTGAGTAGTTAAGAGCACAGTGTTAGATTCAAAATGCCTGGGTTTGAATCCAGATTATTCCATTTACTCTTTATGTGACTTTAGGGAAATAATTTAGCTTTTTAAAATAATTTTATCAGTTTAGCTATTTAGCCTTTACAGTTCTCACCTCTAAAATGGGAATAATAATAGTACCTGACTTCACAAGGCAATTACACAAATTAAATGAGTTAATATAAATAAAGTGCAAAACAAAAACGTTCAATAGACATTGGAACCTTGTATTCTCCTTTGCTTCAATGCATTCATTTACATGGATACCATGTGCTCAGTAGGCACCCCTTAATACTTTAATGAACATGTAACACCCCAAACTTAGACATGAAATCCATTAAGTTACTACAAAATCAGACTCAACTCAGTAGATTGCTTTATATCTACTCCGGCACATTAAGGCCCCATCCTTCTTGATACTTGATGTCACACTACAGCAGAGCTGTCACGGTCTGCTTCTGTAATGCTACAGAACAAGGCAGACGTTTCCCTGGGCTGTGACTTTCAGGAGGCACCCAGCTCTGCAAAGAGGAAGTACCGGTTCCCCCCACCGCGAACCGGTATAGACAACAACAAGATGGCAGAACCGTCATAAAATCGAACTGCCGATTTAGCATTCTCAGCTCTGAACCTAACCATCCCCACTCCTTTCATCCTCTCTGACTCTGTGCGACCCCACAGACGGCAGCCCACCAGGCTCCCCTCTCCCTGGGATTCTCCAGGCAAGAACACTGGAGTGGGTTGTCATTTCCTTCTCCAATGCATGAAAGTTAAAAGTGAAAGCGAAGTCGCTCAGTCGTGTCCAACCCTCAGCGATCCCATGGACTGCAGCCTTCCAGGCTCCTCCGTCCATGAGATTTTTCAAGCAAGAGTACTGGAGTGGAGTGCCATTGCCTTCTCCACTAGTGTATCCATTTCTAGGTATATAATCTAGAAAAATTCTCTCACGTGTGCTTAAGGATAAAAAACCAGGGCAAAGATGTTCATAAACACATTTTAAAAGAGAACTTGGAAACATTCTATAGATCCATGGTTAGGAAAACGCATGAATAATAATAATCTCATATAGCAGATAAAATGAATGAGCAATATCTGCATCATCATGATTAGATCTGAAAAAGTAAATGTTGAATGAAAAAGAAACAAAACGGTATATATAATATAATATTTATGGAACAGTGTTAAAAATCACAAGAAAAATATTATATATATTGTTTCATTATATATAAAACCAGAAAAATAAATGAAAATATAAACTTAAAAAAATACACACCAGATCTGTGATAGCATTTAGAGGGAAGAAGGAATGAGGACTGGGGAAATGCAAGGAGATCGCAATTTTATTCATAAAATTTCATGCATCTCCAAAACAAACAATTAACTTAGACATATATGATACAAAGTGAACTTCTATATATTTGCTTATATTTCATATGACTTAAATTTTTTTTTCCTCAGTCCTACTTTAACAGCCCAAGGAAGACAGGATGGGTAAAGTTCACAGACTGTGATAGCAGAAAAGTGAAAAGGATCTCTAATATCAGATGGCACTGCCTTATCTCACAGTTCATTGTAACTATTTTGAATTCCTATCTTATAAGGATGTTTTTCTGGGGCTTTATCTCTAGATCGTATCATCCCCGGAAGTCAAGCACTTTCTGTGGTTTTTCCATTAGAACCAGAGCTTTCTCCACCAACTCAGTGATCCTTCAAAGTTCAGTGACATTGACCATGGTAGTCATTACAGCTCTTTAAAATAACTAGAGAAGAGGGGAAGGGGTTTCTTTGTAAAACACCAAGATGATGTCTCACAAAACAAGAATCATAAAGGTTCTGGGGGAAAAAATAGCTAATTGTTGGTTATTAAGGAGGTAATTCTGGAGAAGGAAATGGCAACCCACTCCAGTGTTCTTGCCTGGAGAATCCCATGGACAGAGGAGCCTGGGGGACTACAGTCCGTTGGGTCACAGAGAGTCAGACACGACTGAATCGACTGAGCAGACCTGCAAGGAGGTAATTCACAGACTCTATTCTCATACCAATTATTAATACTGGCTTTCATAACAGTCATCTGCAGTTCATCTGCATTTTATCCAATTCTGTACAAAAATTTTTGAATTACTCTCTCTATATGTATAATATATATTATATATAATATAAATTTTTAAATGTTTCTTTTATCAAAATGTTCAACAAGTGGCTCAGACGGTAAAGTGTCTGTCTACTATGAGGGAGACCCAGGTTCAAGCCCTGGGTTGGGAAGATCCCCTGGAGAAGGAAATGGCAATCCACTCCAGTACTATTGGAGTTATCACAAATATATATAGCTACATATATATATATATATAAAACTATATCTAACTGACTCAATGGGCATGGGTTTGAGCAAGTTCTGGATTTGGTGATGGACAGGAAGGCCTGGTGTGCTGCAGTCCATGGGGTCACAGAGTCTGACACAACTGAGACTGAACTGAATTGATATCTAATTGAACTATATAGTTCATACATATAAACTGAACTATATAGTTATATATATTTATATATACATACTTGTATATAAACTATATAGATACAAATATATAAGTATATTTTAATAAATTTATATTAACTGAGTAGTTAAGAGCACAGTGTTAGATTCAAAATGCCTGGGTTTGAATCCAGATTATTCCATTTACTCTTTATGTGACTTTAGGGAAATAATTTAGCTTTTTAAAATAATTTTATCAGTTTAGCTATTTAGCCTTTACAGTTCTCACCTCTAAAATGGGAATAATAATAGTACCTGACTTCACAAGGCAATTACACAAATTAAATGAGTTAATATAAATAAAGTGCAAAACAAAAACGTTCAATAGACATTGGAACCTTGTATTCTCCTTTGCTTCAATGCATTCATTTACATGGATACCATGTGCTCAGTAGGCACCCCTTAATACTTTAATGAACATGTAACACCCCAAACTTAGACATGAAATCCATTAAGTTACTACAAAATCAGACTCAACTCAGTAGATTGCTTTATATCTACTCCGGCACATTAAGGCCCCATCCTTCTTGATACTTGATGTCACACTACAGCAGAGCTGTCACGGTCTGCTTCTGTAATGCTACAGAACAAGGCAGACGTTTCCCTGGGCTGTGACTTTCAGGAGGCACCCAGCTCTGCAAAGAGGAAGTACCGGTTCCCCCCACCGCGAACCGGTATAGACAACAACAAGATGGCAGAACCGTCATAAAATCGAACTGCCGATTTAGCATTCTCAGCTCTGAACCTAACCATCCCCACTCCTTTCATCCTCTCTTATAGGTGTTGTCTGCTGATTTAACTTTTCCTTTTGGTCTTTCCTAGTCCCGCATGCCTACTTTAAACTGCAATGCATTTCCACGCGGAATTGGAGGGCCAGCTGCTTTCCAACGCACGCACGATACAAAGTCCCATCATTACAGACCAAATCAGGGCACTTTCAAAATAAGAATGCTAAGTACGTAGTCACAAGGTCAGCCTCTGGAGCACCAGATTTTCAGCTCTAGAAATTACAGTTTAATATTAGTTGGCATCCAGGTATATGGTTAGCTCACTGTAAGTAGCCTTATGCTACATATAATTGAAATCTACCAGGCATGATAAATTTTCAGAAGGTATTTAAGATATATACTGGTAATTCTGTATGCCTGTTTTAATCATTGTAACCATGGTTTCCCAAAATCTGCAGGCTTCTAGGGAGGTTTCTTTGACAGCAACACAAAATAAAAGTGACAAGAATATTCCACTACTGAAAAATAGAAAATAAATTTTTGTATCTTAACGTTTTAATATGTCTACTTTGATTCTGTCAAGCAGCACATCCATATTTCTCAATCAGGAGTAAGAGGATTAAAAATAATTATTTAGAGTTTTATTAAAATAGCACCAACTCCCTCTCAAAAAATAAAGATTTTAGCTTTTATAACTGCATTGAAATCACTCAGTAATAAGCTCAACTCTTAGTTTATGTGACTCCTTGGGATCTGAAAATTGCCAGTTGTATCTCCCTATGATTTAGACACACTTTTCTCTTAGATCTTACTTAGAAAGATTGGTTGTTTTTGTTTTTACCATTCAAACCATCTTATTTCATGTGGCACATTCTGCTAGCCAAGCCACATGACATTTTTACATCCAACCTTCAGTCATCAGTGAAGGCTACAAAGATAAATAAGCCATTAAAGAGAAGGAAGTAATTAGCTTTTATTAGAGAACACTGGGGTGATTACACCCTTTGGTTTCCAGAGGTGTGGCTTGCTCATCTTATTTTTAGCAGCAATAAACACACATCTCTGCCTATATTGCCACTGTCTAGGCAGAATTGGTATCCAAAGTATTTTCCACATGAAGATTTGCATAGAGAAAGATCAACAATGCCGTCTGAGGCATATGGGGGAAAATGAGGTTTGTTCATTTGTTTGTTTTTCCTTCCCAAAGGCTGTAAGATAGGAATAAAAGATACAGTCTCTGATGAAGTCAGCTTTCAAAACTTCTCTGATTCTGGGTCCAGACCTTCCTGTGCAAAATAACAAGCATCGACCAGCACTGCAGCGTCTCTTGCCTTGTCTGATTCTGAGTCTTTACAGGAAGATAACCACTTGTGCTTTGAACTCTGTGACAGCAAGGATCCTAAACTTCCAGTTAAGGTCAGGAACCTCTAACTTCAAATTTTAGACACAGGTAGAAAATGTTACATTGTAGCTCTTTCTTTTGAGTAGTTAAAGCTGGTTTCCTGTATAAGACTGGAGTTCTTACTTGATAATACACAAGCTCTTTTTTTTCTAAAGGAATAGTGCTTACAGATACATTCGTCATGGGTTCTTATCTGAGCTGAAAAAAAGCCTGATATAAATAGCAAGAATGGAGCAAAGGTTAGGGCAAACATAGTGTGATGTGGAGCCCTTAATTACTATGCTAAGCCCCAAAACATGATTTGAGAGGTGGTGACTAACAAAGAGTTCCACGTTCCTCTGGCAGGCAGAGTAGATCCCCTTGTCATGAGGGGGAAACTTCCAGGCGTGACCCTCCCTCTTGTTCAACCCCGGTGTGGTAGGGGCCTCCCTCTTCTGGCCATTAGGCCTTGAGGAGGGATGCTGCCTGTAGGTTCCAGGAGAGTACGGGTAGGTGGGACCTGTATTCTGAGCCTCTTGCCAAGGAGACAAAATCTTCCAGGTCTGTCTGCCTTCCCCTTCAGTTCTAACTTACCTTGTGACTTATCTAAGTCACATAATTCCTTGGGCACCCATCCCTGCTTCTCCCTTCCTCCTTCCCCCTTCCTCTTCCTCATTCCCTTCCATATTATTTTATCTAATGATGTTTTTGTGAAGGATGACAAAGACACATACAGTCATTTTGTTAAAAAATGCCCTGTGGTTAAATAATGACTGAACAAGAAATAAAAATCAAACTAGCAAAGCGTAATTGTCTTTTAATCTTCACGTGAACTAGCTTGCTCAATCTCAAAATTAGTGATTTCAGATGTCAATTTAACAATGCCTCAGACCCTTGGGCTTGATACTGCTATTTTATAAAGGAGTAATTTGCCTGATGGGTGCCCACAAGTTAGCAGTAGAGTCAGTGAAAAGCCTCTAGGACTTCCCCTCTGGCTGGATTAGCAGCTTGTTGGTAATCTTCAGCTTGCTTTAGACAGACAGCTTCTGCTCCACGCGCTAGTGGCTCAGAGGTCTGCCCTCAAGTTACAAGAGCTAGGCTACAGAAAAAGTCTGTAGCCACATGTTACTGGCCTGGAGATGTCTTCCAACCTTGGGGGTGGTGACTTTGAGATATATATATGTATATATATACACATATGTATGCATACATATATTTATAATAAATATATATGGGAAATTCCTTGGCGGCTCAGTGGTAAAGAATCTGCCTGTGATACAGGGGACCCAGGTTCAATCCCTGGGTGGGAAAGATCCCCTGGAGGAGGGCATGGCAGTCCACTCCAGTACTCTTGCCTAGAGAGTCTCAGGGACTGAGGAGCCTGGTGGGCTACAGTCCATAGGGTCAACAAAGAGTCAGACACAACTGAAGCAACTGAGCATGCATACATGTATATACACATGAATTTTTGCAGTTCAGTAATAAGGAGACAACTGAATAGAAAATGGATAAAAGATTTGAACAGATACTTCATAAAATATGATATATACAAGTGGACAATGAGTATAAAAGAAACATCGTTAATCATCAAAGAAATTCAAATTAAAACCCCAAGGATATATCACTTTATATCCATTTGAGGGGGCTTCCCAGGTGGCGATTGTGGTGAAGAACCTCCCTCCCAGTTCAGGAGACATGAGAGAAACCAATTTGATTCTTGGGTGGGAAAGATTTCGGGGTCTGGTAGGCTACAATCCATAGTGTTGCAAAGACTCAGACATGACTGAACAACTTAAAGGGGTTGAAATGAAAAAGACTCACAATGTAAGATGTTGCCAAGCTTATAGAACAATTCAAATTCTCATATAGTGCTTGTGGGATTGTACATGGTACAATCACTAGAGAAAATAACTTGACGGTTTCTGCCAAAGTATTTGTATGCTCTAGCAGTTCCACTCCTAGGTATTTACCCAAGAAAAATGAAAACATGTCCACACAAAGACTTGTCCACAAAGGTTCATAGCAGTCATATTCTGTGATAGGCATCCTCTAACATGGGTCCCAATGAGCCCCATCTCTTAGAATTCACACCTTTGTTCATACTATCTCCTGGACTGTGGGCTGAAACTATGACTTACCTCTAACAAAGAGAATAAGGCTGCAGCAACGTGGATGGGCCTGGAGATTATCATAATTAAGTCAAACAGAGATAGGCAAATATTATATGATGTTGCTTATATGTGGAAGCTTTAAAAAAATGATACAAATGAACTTATTTATAAAACAGAGACCATAGACATAGAAAACAAACTTATGGTTCAGTTCAGTTCAGTTCAGTTGCTCAGTCATGTCCGACTCTTTGTGACCCCATGAATCGCAGCACGCCAGGCCTCCCTGTCCATCACCAACTCCCGGAGTTCACTCAGACTCACATCCATCGAGTCAGTGATGCCATCCAGCCATCTCATCCTCGCTCGTCCCCTTCTCCTCCTGCCCCCAATCCCTCCCAGCATCAGAGTCTTTTCCAATGAGTCAACTCTTCACATGAGGTGGCCAAAGTACTGGAGTTTCAGCTTTAGCATCATTCCTTCCAAAGAAATCCCAGGGTTGATCTCCTTCAGAATGGACTGGTTGGATCTCCTTGCAATCCAAGGGACTCTCAGGAGTCTTCTCCAACACCACAGTTCAAAAGCATCAATTGTTTGGCGCTCAGCCTTCTTCACAGTCCAACTCTCACATCCATACATGACTATTGGAAAAACCATAGCCTTGACTAGATGGACCTTAGTCGGCAAAGTAATGTCTCTGCTTTTGAATATGCTATCTAGGTTGGTCATAACTGGGGAAAGAGGGGGAGGGATAAATTAGGAGGTTAGGATTAACAAATGCACACTATTATATATAAAATAGATGAACAACAAAGACCTACTATATAGCACATGGAACTGTATTCAATATTTTATAATAATCTATCAGGGAAAAATGTGATGCAAACAGCCAACTCATTGGAAAAGACCCTGATGCTGGGAAAGACTGAAGACAGGAGAAGGAGACGACAGAGGACGAGATGGTTGGATGGCATCACCAACTCAATGGACATGAGTTTGAGCAAGCTCTGGGAGTTGGTAATGGACAGAGAAGCCTGGTGTGCTGCAGGCCATGGGGTCACAAAGAGTCAGACACGACTGAGCAACTGAACAACAACAATAAGGGAAAATAATCTGAAAAGAAATATAATTGAATCACTGTGGCGCACACCTGAAACTAACATGACATAGTAAATCAACTATATTTCAACTAGGAATAAAAAAAAAAGAGAGAGAGAGAGAAAACTTAAAAAAGAAAAAAAAAAGAAGAAGAGAGAAAGAATATGGCAAAAGTGATGAGATTAGGCCACAGAAACACTGATTTTGGTATATCCTCCGCTCTCTCCTGGTCTCTTCCCTGTTTGCTCTGGTGAAGCTCTGGTGAAGCCAGTGGGTGTGTTATGAGATTCCTTGTGAACACGTCACATGTCACAGGATTAAGGGAGGGCTCTGGCTGACATTCAGGGAGGAACTGAGGCTCTTGGTCCAGCAGCCTACAAGGAGCTATATCCTCCCAATAACATGGGCGTTGGAGCTAGTGGCCTGGCCAACACCTCAAGTACAATTTTGTGAGGAGACCTTGAGACAGAAGCACCCAGCTAAACTCAGCCCAAATTCCCGACCCACAGAAACTGTAATATAATATGTATTTCCCTTTTAAATCACCAAGTGTTATAGTAATTTTTTCCACAGCAATAGATAACTAATACATATTCATCATAGTCACTGAAAACAACAGAAGAACAATAAACTACTACTGAATATTCATACAATGGAATAAGAAATGAGAAATGGAATAAGAAATATTTCTACTTGGTAATAAGAAACAGACTTCTGATATCTGTAACAATATAGATGAATCTAAAACAATTAAGCTCATGAAAACAAATCACAAACAAACAAAAGAGAACATACAGTATGATTCCATTTATGTGAGAATCTAAAAAAGACAATATTTACAGTAACAGAGAGCTGATCAGTGATTGCCTAGGGCCAGGAGGTAGAAATTGACTACAGAGGAGCAAAAAAAAGCTTCTGGAGTGATGAAAAGGTTTTATATCTTGTTACTAGAGATCTCTTCAAGAAAATTAGAGATACCAAGGGAACATTTTATGCAAAGATGGGCACAATAAAGGACAGAAATGGTATGGATCTAACAGAAGCAGAAGATATTAAGAAGAGGTGGCAAGAATACACAGAAGAACACAAAAAATATGTTCATGAACCAGATAACCACAATGGTGTGATCACTCACCTAGAGCCAGACATCCTGGAATGTGAAGTCAAGTGGCCTCCACTATGTACAAAGCTAGTGGAGGTGATGGAATTCCAGTTGACTTATTTCAAATCTTAAAAGATGATGCTGTGAAAATGCTGCATTCAATATGCCAGCAAATTTGGAAAACTTAGCAGTGGCCACAGGACTGGAAAACTTCAGTTTTCATTCCAATCCCAAAGAAAAGCAATGCCAAATAATGTTCTAACTACTACACAATTGCACTCATCTCACATGCTAGAAAGGTAATGCTCAAAATTCTCCAAGCCAGGCTTCAACAGTACATGAACCATAAACTTCCAGATGTTCAGGCTGGATTTAGAAAAGATAGAGACCAGAGACCAAATTGCCAACATCCACTGGATCATAAAAAGGCAAGAGAATACCAGAAAAAGATCTATTTCTGCTATATTGATTATGCCAAAACCTTTGACTGTGTAGATCAAGTGTGGAAAATTCTTCAAGAGATGGGAATACCAGACCACCTTACCTGCCTCCTGAGAAATCTGTATGCAGTTAAAGAAGCAATAGTTAGAACTGGACATGGAAGAACAGACTGGTTCCAAATTGGGAAAGGGATACATCAAGGGTGTATATTGTCATCCTGTTTATTTAATTTATATTCAGAGTGGTGGTTGGTGGTTTAGTCACTAAGTCGTGTCCGACTCTTGCGATCTGTAGCAATAGTTAGAACTGGACATGGAAGAACAGACTGGTTCCAAATTGGGAAAGGGATACATCAAGGGTGTATATTGTCATCCTGTTTATTTAATTTATATTCAGAGTGGTGGTTGGTGGTTTAGTCACTAAGTCGTGTCCGACTCTTGCGATCTGTGGACTGTAGCCTGCCAGGCTCCTCCATCCATGGGATTCTCCAGGCAAGAATACTGGAGTGGGTTGCCATTTCCTATCATGTGAAATGCCAGGCTGGATTAAGCATAAATTGGAATCAAGATTGCCAGAATTATCAATAACCTCAGATTACACAGAGAACCACCCTTATGACTGAAAGCGAAGAAGAACTAAAGAGCCTCTTGATGAAAGTGAAAGAAGAGACTGAAAAAACTGGCTTAAAGCCCAACATTCAAAAAATGAAGATCATGGCCTCCAGTCCCAGCACTTCATGTCAAATAGATGAGGAAAAAATGGAAACACTGAGAGACTTATTTTCTTGGACTTCAAAATCACTGCAGATGGTGACAGCAGTCATCAAATTAAAAGACACTTGCTCCTTGAAAGAAAAACTATGACCAGCCTAGACAACATATTTAAAAGCAGAGACATTACTTTGCCGACAAAGGTCTGTCTAGTCAAAGCTATGGCTTTTCCAGTAGTCATGTATGCATGTGAGAGTCAGACTGTGAAGAAAGCTGAGTGCCAAAGAATTTATTCTTTTGAACTGTGGTGTTGGAGAAGACTCTTGAGAGTCCCTTGGACTGCAAGGAGATCCAACCAGTCCATCCTAAAGAAATCAGTCCTGGGTGTTCATTGGAAGGACTGATGCTGAAGCTGAAACTCCAATACTTCAGCCACCTGATGTGAAGAACTGACTCCTTGGAAAAGATCCTGAAGCAGGGAAAGATTGAAAGCAGGAGGAGAAGGGGACGGGGACAACACAGGATGAGATGATTGGATGGCTTCACCAACTCAATGACATGAGTCTGAGCAATCTCTGGCAGTTGGTAATGGACAGGGAAGCCTGGCTTGCTGCAGTCCATGGGGTCACAAAGAGTCGGACATGACTGAGAGACTGAATTGAACTGATACCTTTGTCATAACTACTATGAACAAAGCTAGTGGAGGTGATGGAATTCCAGTTGAGCATGCTAAAGCTGAAACTCCAGTACTCTGGCTACCTCATGCAAAGTGTTGACTCATTGGAAAAGACTCTGATGCTGGGAGGGATTGGGGGCAGGAGGAGAAGGGGACGACAGAGGATGAGATGGCTGGGTGTCATCACCGACTCGATGGACCTGAGTCTGAGTGAACTCCGGGAGATGGTGATGGACAGGGAGGCCTGGCGTGCTGCGATTCATGGGGTCGCAAAGAGTCAAACACGACTGAACTGAACTGAACTGAATTATTTGTAAAATGGAAATAAAGTAACACCACACAGAATTTTTGTAAGAACTGAATGAACATGTTTAGTCTAATACTTGGGACCCAATAGGTGCTCAAAGGGACTTCTCTGGTGGCTCAGACAGTAAAGAATCTGCCACGTAGGAGACCTGGGTTCAATCCCTGGGCTGGGAAGATCCCCTGGAGATGGTTACCCACTCCAGTATTCTTGCCTGGAAAATTCTGTGGACAGAGGAGCCTGGTGGGCTACAGTCCATGGGGTCAGAGTCAGAAATGACTGAGCAACTAATACTTTTACTTTCAAGTGCTCAGTACTAGTTTTCCTGATCTGCAGTAGTATTTTAAGCCTAACTCAGCATGTACACTTGCATTCACATGATGATAGATCTACTTCTCTTTCCATAAGGGCAACATAACACTGCTTAATTCAGTCAACAAACACTGAGTTCCTCCTTTACAGGCTCTTCCCAAGGAGAGTCGCAACTCCAAAGGATGGCTCAGTCTTTCTGTGATTTTCTTTCCTGAACCTAAATGTGAAGAGTGAGGAGAAAAGACAACTAAAAGCAGAAAACAGGAGACTAAGCCCTCAGAAAGGTAAGCACTACCAAGCAAGGGAGGTAGGAGATGTCTGAAGACTGTCTTCAGCATATTCAACACGCTCCCTGTGCAAGCCCTCAACTAGGATGACACTGCCAATTCTGCACTGAAGAATGTTCAGGTTTCTAAAGTGTAAGCTGTGGTGTGCAAAGCTGAGCACTTCGCCCCTAAAGCTAAGCGGGTGATTGATGGAAGTGGGACTTTTCCCCACGGGTGCCTTCAGCACCCCCACTCCCACCCCACCCCAACCTCCAACACCTCCCCCGAGGGGAAACATCTGAGCGGAGGGCGGAGCCTGCTCCCCTGGGAAGTTTGGGAGTGGCATTCAGAGAAGGCAGCCTCCCGCCAGGTTGGAGGTCTGAAGGAATGTGGAAGGTCACTTCTCTGCTGACCTCCTCCCCTCTCCACCCCCACGACTATTTCTGTTGGCCTCCTCCAAGATCTGGGAATGTTCTAGCTTTCAGACAGCTGCTGGAGTCTCCTGTGGCTCTGATCTGGGTGATGCAGAATACCAGGGAGCATGTGTGTGGATAACAAAGAGGAGCACAGGCTGTCATCCTAGGGAGCAACAGTAATTTCCAATATAGCCACTATCATACCCCCTTCACCCTCAAATATGTCTCTCCCCACATTCACGCTAAGAGAAGTCAACATCAGAGAGTCAGGTCAGGTTCAGTGAGATTCTTCAGAATTCCCAAGAACCTGCCATCACATCTTGGGAGCTATTCAAGAACTTCCATAGGTGACTTCTGGGGACTTTCCTCCAAATAGAGATCCACATTCTAGACAAAGTAGCTAGCATTGAAATCAGACAGATCTACCAATGAGACCTGCCACGCAGCAACTCTGGGGCCTCAGTTTTCTCATCAATAAATTGGGGATGATCATATCATTTCTTTTAAAAAATTATTTATTTAGTTATTTTTGGTTGCACTGGGTCTTCGTTGCTGTGAGTAGGCTCTCTCTAGTTGCAGTGAGGGACTTCTCCTCACTGCAGTGCTTCCGCTTCTCTTGTGGCAGAGCCCATGCTCTAGGGCACTCAGATGCAGTAATTGTGGCACACAGGCTTAGTTGCTCCACAACATGTGGAATCCTCCCAAATCAGGGACTGAACCCATGTCCCTTACACTGACAGGTGGATTCTTACCCGCTGGACCTCCAGAGAAGTCCTATCACCTCCTTTTAATGGTTGTATTGAGAATGACAGAGGATAGCATATGTGAAGTGCCTTGTACTGTCCCTGGCTCATGACAGAGCCTCAGTAGGTATTAATCTTCCCCAGTCACTGTCATTTCACATACTTTCAGTAGGAGCATGCAAGACAACTCCCTCTATCCTGTAAATTTTCCCCAGTGCCCCTTACATAAAAGTCACAGTGAATTTTGGTGACAACTGGTTTGCTCAACAAAAGACAATTCTACTCAAATTAGACTTAAGAAAGATCTGTGGAGCACAAGGTAGGTCCTGGGAGGTAGAGATGATTTCTGGTTGCCTATGGCCAAAACCATCCCCCAAAATGCAGTGTTTTAAAACAACAATGTCTTACTGACCTTGAGGTTCTGTGGGTTGACTCGGTCTAGCTGGTTTGTTTTCATGCAATGATAGTTAGTGCTGAGTCATTGGAAGGCCTGTCTGGGCTGGGTGTCCAAGACAACTCATTCATTGATTTATCTGATGTCTCAGTGCTTCTCCCCATGACACCTGTCTCCAGTAGATCAGCCAGGATTTCTTACTTGGTGGCTTAAGGCTCCAAGAGAAAGGAAGTAGAAACTGCCAGTGATCTTAAAGCCTGAGCCTAAGAAGGACCCCAGTTGTCTTCTGCCTGATTCTAATGACACAGCAACCACACGTCAGCCCACATTCAAGGAAGAGGAACAGACGCTGCTTCTCAGTGGGGGAGTAGCATATGTTCACAAAGGGGAGGAACTGATTGACAGTAGACATCTTTACTTTAGAGACAAGCTGCCACCAATGGATACAACATAAGCATTCCACGTGGATATAAATGCACGATGTTTACTCATAAGACTTTTTTCAGCTGATAGTTCTTCACCCAAGTGTGCCACAAACACCACTCATATGTCTCAAACTTTTGAGTTCTTACCACTGGAAATGATGCCACAGTTAGGCACAGATTTAGTAACTGCATCAGATCACTATATTTTTCACTTGGCAAAGAAGTCTTCATCATCTTGGAACTCTTTTCTATCCACAAATTTTATCTTCCATGTGAGCATGTCACTCATTTTGTAACTCATTGTTCTGACTTCAGAGTAAAAATCAAGGCTTCAGATCAGTCAGATGCTGCTTCATGTTTTTCTATTGTCCCAATGATCATGGCTTCCAGTGACTTCTAATTACTCAGCTAATTCTTCTAACTAGAATAAGCCACATCCTTTAATAGCTCCTTGTACTTCGAAGCACTTACCTTAATTTGTAACTATATTCTTGAGATTGTTGAATTGATTTCCATCTTCCCCACTAGACTCTAAACTCTATGGAGTCAGATACTATTTATCTCCAGCATTTAGGTCTATACTTAGAACATACTGCTGTTGCTGCTGCTGCTAAGTCGCTTCAGTCATGTCCGACTCTGTGTGACCCCATAGACGGCAGCCCACCAGGTTCCTCCGTCCCTGGGATTCTCCAGGCAAGAACACTGGAGTGGGTTGCGCTTTCCTTCTCCAATGCATGAAAGTGAAAAGTGAAAGTGAAGTCGCTCACTTTGGTAGGCTGGACAGCAGCCTACCAGGCTCCTCTGTCCATGGAATTTTCCAGGCAAGAGTACTGGAGTGGGTTGCCATTGCCTTCTCCGTAGAATATACTAGATGTTCAATAATATTCTTTGAATGAATGGTTTCTTTTCCAGAACTATGGCAGAAAGAAGATCAACCCCATGAAAACAAAAAGAAATATTTTAGAAATTTATTTCAAAAATGTAGTGTTTGATGTTGAAGTGTCAGACTTTCAAAACCTTGATACCCAATTTAAGAAAAGTGAAATTATTGGATTCAATAATTTCACTGACTCAAGCAGTACAAACGAAAGAATCTTTCAGAAGCACTCCACAGCAGCGGGTATAACCTCAGGCACACCAGGCTCCGCTAGAGGAACATATCTAGGTTTCGACTTGCACTTACCATTCCAGTCCCAGCTGTGTTCCTGCGTCTCACATTCCTTTCCAGTTGCTTCATACCTGGTTGTTCAATCCTTGCTAATGGGTATTACAGTTGTAATATCCATTTGGCTTAAAATCTCCCTGAATTCCCTAACCCCCTCAGACGATATCTTGCAAAGTTCTGCCCTGCCTCATGCCCACACCCCCACAGAACTCTGGAATCCTTGATTAAATTCCAATACCCTGATTCTCAAAGTATTCAGACACAGCCCCATTCTACTTTGGGCCTCCACAAACCGCAAACATAGAGGAGCGATAGAACTCCATAAATCTTTGTATTCTGATTTTTTATTATGGAAAACTCAAAGACAAAGAAAATACTAGAGGGACTTGCCTGGTGGTCCAGTGGTTAAGACTTTGCCTTCCAGTGTAGGGGTGTGGTTTGATCCCTGGTCACGGGGAACTAAGATCCCACATGCCTTGCGGCCAAAAAACCAAAACATGAAACAGAAGCAATATTATAACAAATTCAAAAAAGACTTTAAAAAAAAAGAAAATACTATAATACACTTTGATGTGTTCATCATGTAGCTTTAATTATCATCCACTCATGACCTGTCTTTTTCCAGTCACATCTCCACCCACTTCCCCTCTTCCCTGTGGATTTCAGTATCCATCTCCAAAAGATAAGTACTTTTAAAAACGCAGCTAAAAAAAATGATCATACCTAAAAATTCTCTGGGCCTTCTAAATGTCAGTAACTACATGTTTTTAGTCTGAAAGGTACTGATATAACAGAGTGCCATAAACAACCCTTCTCCTCCACTGCCCTCCCCAGCGATCACAGATACACACTCTCTAAAGTACAGAAACTGGCTTCCCTGGTGATCCAATGGTTAAGACTCTGTGTTCCCAATACAGAGGGCACTGATTTGATCCTTGGCTGGGGTACTAAGATCCTACATGGTGCAGCCAAAAAAAAAAAAAAAGTACAGAAAGATGTGCTTTTCTGATTATGTCCTCTATTGTCCCATGTGAGATATGGCACTAACCGACTACTGGCTTTGCTTTTTTCTGTTCTTCAAAGACCACCAGGAACACCTATAGTGGGACAAAATGCTTTTTTTTTTTTTTAATGGGTTGCAGTGGTGGGAACACACACCATGAGGAACCATGGAGCATCTTAGTAAGAGGGTGTCAGAACAAGCGAGTAAAGGATTTGGGTGCTAGTGGGTAGTTTGGGGGAGAATCAATGGAAGTAAGGATTTACTCTGGATTGGGAGTTGTCAGAAAGTGGGAGCAGTTCTACGAATGGATATCTCAATAGGTCATCTCTGTGGGGAGGTCAGGCTAGAGAAGGGTGAACGCCAACGTTGGTAGAGAAATTAGTCTCCCACGCAGCAGGTGAGGGGAACATTTGGTATTTTGTGTTGTGCAGCAAACTTATTTTTGTCTCACTTGATGGTGGTCTGAGAGGAACCTGTTACAGATATTCTGTAAGAATGTTTCTGTGCAACAGGAAAGCAAAGTGATGCTGTGAGCCTCAGACCAGCTTATAATAACGTTGACATCTAACTGTGAAAGTCAAATCCATTCTGGATGTCAGGAGCTACATTTTTTTTCTTTCTCATTACTTCATCAATTTCTACGGTAAATGAATTCACTGAATACTACTATTTGTAGTCTTGGTTCTGTGTGACTTTCTGAATCCCTTTCTCCTTTAAGATTGTTTGCGTCTATCCCATGTTGAAGGTCAGGAACGGCGGCGGTAAGGAGATACCCCTCGTCCAAGGTAAGGAGCAGCGGCTGTGCTTTGCTGAAGCAGCCGTGAAGAGATACCTCACACCCAAGGTAAGAGAAACCCAAGTAAGATGATAGGTGGTGCAAGAGGGCATCAGAGGGCAGAAATACTGAAACCATACTCACAGAAAACTAGTCAATCTAATCACACTAGGACCACAGCCTTGTCCAACTCAATGAAACCAAGCCATGCCTGCAGGGCAACCCAAGACGGGCGGGTCATGGTGGAGAGGGCTGACAGAACGTGGTCCACTGGAGAAGGGAAAGGCAAGCCACTTCAGTATTCTTGCCTTGAGAACCCCATGAACAGTATGAACAGGCAAAATGATAGGATACCAAAAGAGGAACTCCCCAGGTCATTAGGTGCCCAATATGCTACTGGAGATCAGTGGAGAAATAAGTCCAGAAAGAATGAAGGGATGGAGCCAAAGAGGGGGGCGGGGGGGATGTTAATGTACCCTGTCTCCCCTTCTGGAAAATACATGCCTCACAGTCAGGAAGCCTACCATTTCATCCTCTCTAATGTATAGCTCAGAACCTTGCCCCTAACAGGCCCTCAGTAAATACCTGCTGATTAATTAATACATATTGACTGAGTGACTGAATAGATAAATGAATGACCATCTTGTGGATGAATGACCATCTTGTGGACAGCAAGCCAAATGGATAAATAACTATGTTGATATAGTGTGTGTGCTCAGTCGTGTCCGACTTTCTATGACCCCGTGGACTGACCATAGCCTGCCAGGCTCCTCTGCCCATGGGATTCTCTAGGTGAGAATACAGGAGTGGGCTGCCGTTCCCTTTTCCTGGGGATCTTCCCGCCCCAGGGATCGAAGCCAGATCTCCTGCACTGCAGGCAGATTCCTCACTGTCTGAGCCACCAGGGAAGCCCATGCAGCGCGAAAGACACACCTAATCTATCCATGGCTTTAGGAAACGCCAGCTCCCCTCGCTCTACAATCCTCCCCCATACACTCTTCCTCTTAAAGAGTGCTCCTCTGAAGGGGCTCACAGCATCGTCTTGACTGATCAAGAAGAGCAAGAGAAGAACCAAAGCCGGCGCAGTGGAGGAGAACAAGGCAACGCCCTCATCAGAGTCCCCAGGTCCCGCAGAGAGTCGGTCATTGTGACCGTATGCGCCTATTGAATTTTCCTCCAGCTTCTGTGATGCTCGTCAAAAGGGCCTTCGTTAGCACTGGAGAGAATCGACTGCATGTGCTTTCTTCATTTGCATGTATGATAATGTAATGATTTGTCATATAAAATATATGAAATATATTTTCATATAAAATATAAAATAATATGAAGACTTATAAAAGCAAGTTTTAATTGCAATAAGTCCTATGTTCTTGGTCTCTCCTTTTGCTTTCATGGGGAAAGTTGCAGGGACATCATTTTCAAAAGCTGGATGCAGGCAGCAGCTGCCTTCTGGTCCACCTCCAGCTTCACAGACCAGGAGCGGATTGTGCTCCCGGCCAGACAGGCCCAGCTGGCCCGGGGGGAGCTCTGGGCATCACCTGCAGCCTGGCCCATGGAAGACCAGCCAGGCTTGGGAGCTGATTCCGGCTCCAGGGCAGGTGGGCAGGGGACCAGTGGCCAGGCAGCTTCCCAGGCGCTTTCCTTGATGTCAGGCTCTGAAGCTGCCTGGCACCTGCTTGCCTCTTCGGGTTGGCCTTGCTCTGGCGCCCACTTCCCCGGAAGCAGGAACGGTGGGGAGCGGACGCTGCTGTGTCCACGGCAAGTTAAAGCGTGGCACAAAAGTTCTGCAGGAGCAACAAAGGGCAGTGTGCTGAGCCTTGTCTGGTATCTGCTGGGACTTCTCTCCTTGCTCTGATCTGGGGAGGCCGTTCCTAGACGCAGAGGGGAGTCCCCTGCGCTGTCCTCTCTCCCACGTGGCACGGTCCCTCTTCCCTAAATGCATAAATTCCTCGGTGTCCGTGTCAGTCTCTCTCCCCCGTTTCTCACCCTTCACCTACTTTTCTTCCTTCACCTTGCCCCCTCCGCATGTAATCGAGCCCAGACTCCTGCTCTACAAATAAGTTTTAATTTTAATACCCTTTGTGGAGAAAAAAAATTCCAGGTTTCTCCAGTAAAGTTGTCTGAACTGGCTTCCTTTCAAATTATTTACTCATTAAAAAAAAAAAAAAATCACTGCATTCTATTATTTTTAATACCAAGGCTCATTAGAGGGAGAAACGGTCATGATGGGTCTTGTCTTCATGGCTTCTACCACCTGAGAAAGATGGGGGACAGGAGGAGCGGTGGGTGGCTGGGGAGGACGGTGGCGCTGGGGTGTCAGGAGGAGGGGGAGCTCACACTGGCCCCCCTTCCCCGGAGCACAGGCGCCCGAGCCTGGTGCTCACCCTGCATCTCCAGAGCCAGGGAAGGGGTGCGGCCATCCAGGCAGGGTCCCTAGGACAAGGACGTCTTGGTGCTGAGACTGTGGCCAGGGTGGAGAGGGAGCAGGCTTCTGGGTGGGCTCTTCCTTCCATCGCCATGGAAATGAGAGTGTCAGAGGACAGTCCCGAGCCTCGGGGATCTGCCGTTGCCGGAACCCCTGCAGGGCCCTCTGGAGATTTCCAGGGAGCCAGTGGGATTCCCCCGGAGCCCTCAGCCCCACGTGTCCCCGCCCCCTCCACTTGTACCCGGTGGGCATCCTGCTTTACTGCCATCCTGCCTGAGCCCAGACGGCACAGCGGCTTGGCTGCTTCCCAAGGAAGGTGCGGCATTCACCAAAAGGTGAAATGGGACACGGCAGTCCTCCCAGGAGGGGGCGGTGCGTCCTCCCCTCTCCGCCCTCTCACCCAGTGGCCCCAGAGTGATGACTGAGGCTGCGGCAGAAGACAGGGGAGACGGGACCCCTGCTCGCCACGATGCACAGATCTCAGCTTCCCTCTGGGCTCGCTAATGCTGGAGACAGCCAAGAGAGGATTCTGGAGTTGAGGGCTGTCTGAGCCAAGGAACCTGCTTCTTCCTCCCGGGTCCCTCCCTCCTCCTCCTCCTCCCCCTTCCCTCCTGTCCTTCCTTGCCTCTTTCCTTCCCCAAAGCGGTCTCCCCAGGATGGGGGCTCCGTCTCAGGACCTGGGAGGAATTTCTAGAGGACTCCTGTGAAGACCTTTTTCCTAGTCCCTGCCCTGTCCTCCTGTCCATCTGTCCATTTATTCATCTGCCTCTCACCCCACCCCATCACTGGATGTGCGTCCAGGAGGGCCTGGGCTCCGGGGATGGAAGCCCTGGTTTAGCTCCTGGGACCCGATGGTTGGGCAGGGCAGGAGCCAGGGGGGACGTGGCCAGCTGCTGCAGTGGACACGGGGCCGGCGGAGCAGCAAGGCCACCTCTGGAGTGTGCTGGAGGCGCTTCCCCTGAGAAAATGCCTCTTGGGAACACTTCCCTTGGTCATCCTCTTGGGTGGGGTGGGGGTGGCAGCGCTCGCTTGCGGGGACCAGCGTTTCAAAGGCAGAGGACAACGCTTTATTTGGAGGGACTCGGGTTACGTGGGTGGCGGTCTAGTTTTCAGGTCACTTGATGGACTTGGATTTCCCGCTGCTGACGCCTCCCTGGAGAGGGTGAAACTGCTTCATCCATGTCAGGGCCCAGGTTGGGGGCGTGTCCTGGGCCCTTCCACCCATCTTCCAGGTTCACGTCGCCCCCTCAAGGCTGTCAGTGTTGACAGTGTTTGCAGAGGCCCCCTCCCCAAGGTTGCTCTCCGAGGAGGTGGCACAAACCAGTTTGCAAGTGCATGCCCAGGGCACAGGCTGCGGAGGAGCCTGGAATGCCAGCCTGCTCTCTGTCTGCCCCCTCGAGGCCCGCCGGCCACCTCGTTCCTCCGGCAGAGGGCAGTCGGGCTGGGGCTCCCGGCACTGTGGTCCCCGCACCGGCGGTGGCATCTGCCAGCTGTTCGGAGTCAGGCCTGCCTTTTGCTCATGCCAGTCAGTGCTGTGCCCTGGGCACGGTGGTCTGCAGGTTCGAGCAAGTCCCGCGGACCGCCCCTCTGGGGAACCAGCTTCCACTGACCACCGGATTTTGAAGCGGTTCTCATGGTATCACCAACTCGTTGGGCATGAATTTGAGCCAGCTCCGGGGAGATAGTCCAGGACAGAGGAGCCTGGCATGCTGCAGTCCAGGGGGTTGCAAAGAGTCGGACAGGACTTGATGGGTGAACAGCAGCAACAACCGAGAGGTTGCAAGTGAGTCCTCCACCTGCCAGCGAGACTGGGTCCTCTGGGCACATTCCGCTTCTCAGCAGCGTGCAGTCCACTGCCGGTCACTTCGTGGGGATGCAGAAGGCTCCAGAGACCTGGGTCCAACCGGAAGCATCCTTGGGCCACGGCCCCACGTGGTGCCTCGGCAGTGAGTGTGCAGCTTCTTACCCACTCCCAGCACTGCCGGTCTTCTGTTTGTTTTCCTCTATCCTCATGTCCCTAGGAACTGGGAAATAGGGACGAACTGTACTTAAAAAACCAAGCCTTGTCTGTCTCTATTTTCAGCAATAAGAAGGAGATGGCAACCCACTCCAGTATTCTTGCCTGGAGAACTCCACAGACAGAGGAACCTGGTGGGCCACAGTCCTTGGGGTTGCAAAGAGTCGGACACGATTGAGTGACTAACACCAGCATACAACAAACAATCCAGTCAGTCCAAAAGGAAGTCAACCGGGACTATTTGCTGGAAGGACTGATGCTGAAGCTGAAGCTCTAGTAATTTGGCCACCTGATGTGAAGAGCCAACTAGTTGGAAAAGATTCTGATGCTGGGAAAGATTGAAGGCAAAAGGAGAAAAGGGCGACAGAGGATGAGATGGTTGGGTGGCATCACCAACTCCACAGACATGAGTTTGAGCAAACTTTGGGAGATGGTGAAGGACAAGGAAGCCTGGTGTGCTGTAGTCCATGGGGTCAGCAAGAGTCCTACCCAACTTAGTGACTGAGCAATAACAATATAGAGCAAACATCAAACATGACATCACAAGCGTGTCTGGGCATCAATGTCAGTGATACATAAGGGACGCTGGGTTTTTCATTCCCTAAGAAAACGTGACCATCTCAGTAAGTTTCTCGGTTCAGTTCTGATAAACTACACCAACAGCCAATATCTTGAGATGTTCCCCATGCTTTAAAATTTTCTTCTTTTTTTCCACTGCAGACAATTCTTCAGTTTCATGACATTAGCTTTTAACTGTGATTCATGAAGTAATAAAGGGACCTTTTATTCAAGAAGCCACTTATCCTGCTAAAAATTCTTTCTTTATTAGCTTTCTCATTATGAGCCAGTAACAATCATCCATTTCTTAAAAAGAGCCAGATTCCTTATCTCTCAAGAGAGGGATATGAGAGACATATAAATAGTAGAGCAGCCAGACGGGTCATTTGTCAGTAGCTCATGAGTAAGTCTGACTTCTCAATTATCCTGGGGACTGGCCCAAAGCTGGAAGTCTCAGAATTCATCTGTGGCTCAGTATGGATCCTCCTTATGAGATGTGGGCTACAACTCATTTTTCAGTTAGCATTTGAAAGTGGAAATCACTCAGTCATGTCCGACTCTTTGTGACCCCACAGACTATACAGTCCATGGAATTCTCCAGGCCAGAATACTAGAGTGGGCAGCCTTTCCCTTCTCCAGGGGATCTTTCCAACCCAGGGATCAAACCCAGGTCTCCCACATTGCAGGTGGATTCTTTACCATTTGAGCCACAAGGAAGGCCCAGGAAAACTGGAGTGGGTAGCCTACTTCCCAACCCAGGAATCGAACCGGGGTCTCCTGTGTTGCAGGCAGATTCATTAAGCTGAGCTGTGAGGGAAGCCTTTGTTCTGAGGTAATTGCATCTGGAGCATCTCTAAAAATCATGATGGGCAAATTCCCCCGAACTGAATGTATCTGAGATCTTCCTAGCGCATGCCTTCTTTACTGGGGGAACTTCTGGACACTGAACGCATTTCCCTTTGGACACTGAACAAGGATCATGTGACCACCTGAGATGACGTAACAGGAAAGTGATGAGACCCTGCTCACGTCTGCGCTCAGCCTGGTCCAACACGTGAGGTATGATGTGTTTGTGGGATTTCTTTTCTTTCCCCAGCCACCTGCCCTGCTGAGCATACCAGTGCTAACATTCACGTTATCAACCTGTGGGGCAGAGAGAGTGGGTGGGGCTGAATATGACATCTGACATATGTGACTAGAACGGAACCGCTTTGTGATGGGAGGAGAAAATCCCCAACTTTTAATCACCTTTCTTACCATATACACAGAAGCGGCACCTGTATGCTAGAAAGCCATTTTAGGGATTCAGAGAGTCAGTACCTTTCTCTCTCTTTCTTGAAAGGTGGGGTATATTATACTTTATTCTTTTCATTTTCAACTGAGTAAAAGATATGGAAATGAGACCTTTGCCTAGTTTTTTTTTTTTTTTTCTCATCACGCTTCCTACTCATGACAGATCTTGGCCACTTCTTGTGAGACTAGTGGGCCCTTTAAAAGTTTCTTTTGTATCCCCAACTTAAAGAGTTGTCCATTTCATGAAATGCCAACCAGGAGGTCACTGCACGTGTGGGCAGGCACTTTCTACAGTGAGTGATAAGCATATGCTCTTTCTTCCACTGGGAGACACTGAGCCCCACATCTGCAGGCTGGAGAGTGGCCAGGGCTTCTGTCTTTAAGGATCCTGATCTATTCGGGTTAATAGACATTGGGCGGAGGCGTTCCTAGAAAGTGGCAGGAGACAGAACCCCCCCAGGGGACTGATCTGAGGATGAAGATACACAAGACTTTCAAATAAAAATATGGCAGGTCATTCATTTAGGCTCTGTTGGCACCTGAATAGCAGCTGAATGAATGAATAAGAGCAGGATAACCAAGCACACGAATGTCTGCAGAAAACCCAGGGCCATTTAGCCAGATCACAAAGAAATGTTAGCCAAGGATGAGACATTGTTTTTCACTTTTTAAAAACACTGAGATAACTGTGTGTCAAAAAAAGACTTGTTAATATATAGATGAATAAACAATGGCAGGTCATTCATTTAGGCTCTGTTGGCACCTGAATAGCAGCTGAATGAATGAATAAGAGCAGGATAACCAAGCACAAGGGTGTCTGCAGAAAACCCAGGGCCATTTAGCCAGATCACAAAGAAATGTTAGCCAAGGATGAGACACTGTTTTTCACTTTTTAAAAACACTGAGATAACTGTGTGTCAAAAAAAGACTTGTTAATATATAGATGAATAAATAGTAAACTATGAACGAATGCAGAAAAATCATGGGAAACAAATGGGAAATTAAACAGCATAATTTAGCTAAAGCTCACTATAGTTGAAGGGAGATTAGAGAATTATCAGATGGGAAGTAGGTTTGGAGAAACTCGAATGTGGCATAAAAATTATGGTAATATGCCTTGGAAGGGGCCGTGGAAACTGACACACAAGTTACTGCAATAATCTAGCAATTCCTCAACTGAGATCCAAGGGTTATTAATTTTATATTGTTATATCACTTATAATAAGGATATTACAAGCAGTAAACAAAGTCAAACATTAAAAAAAAAACAAAAAAAAACTGATAGCTGTGAATTTCCAAGGAGGAGAAACATAAGGCAGAATGTGAAACAGTTATTTGATCCCAAGACCTCTTTCTTTCCTCAAGGAACCTTGCAGGACCCCCGCTGCGTGGGTGACACTTTGGGAAATGCTGGATAAGACCTTGCAAGGGCCTGATCTGGGCGCTGAGGGTTGGAAAGGAGAGGAAGGAGCGATTCGGAGAGCTGCTGCAGGGGTGGAGCCAACAGGACGACAGTCTCATGAGACGGAGGAGAGAATTTAGACACGGTGCATCTGGCTGGAAGCATGAGCTGGTCAGATGGCATCACCAACTCAACGGACATGAGTTAGAGCAAGCTCTGGGAGACAGTGGAGGGCCGAGGAGGCTGGCACGCTGCAGTCTACAGGGTCACAAAGAGTCAGGCATGACTTAGTGGCCGAACAAGAACAGCACTCCGACGCCTGGACACCGCCCTCCGCCGCCTCGCGCCCCTGCCTTCCTCCTGAAGCGCCGGCGGCTCCATCGCGGCGGTTTCTCCAGGCAGAGGCGCCTTCTGAGACCGCCCGGAGGGCCCTCAACCCCGCGTGCCCGGGAGCAGCCTCCAGCCG
>SJYT01011365.1:37413-84850 GCA_006410635.1 Cephalophus harveyi
GCCCGATGCGGGGGGGGGGGGGGGGTACGCCCGCGTTTTCCCTTCCCTCGGAGCAGTCCACACAGTCGCCCGGAGCCCCGGGTTTCCGCAGCTGTGACTCGGTCAGGAAGGCACCCTGCCCTGGCCTTCTCACCTTCCTACCCGCCCTTCCTCGCTTTTTCTGGTGCTTCCTGAAGTCAATTTAACTATTTTCGGTCTATTTTAACTATAGACTGAATCTTGGTCTATAGGTTGGTTCCAGGAGAACTCAGGTGTTAGTGAAAAAGAGAAGCATCCTGTGTCCCTGGGGGCGGGGAGGGCGTGGTGGGTCTCTGCTGCTGCGCGCGAGCTTTTCTCCAGTCGCGGGGAGCGGGGGCGGCTCTTGTTTCGGTGTGCTGCTGCTGCTGCTAAGTCGCTTCAGTCGTGTCCGACTCTGTGCGACCCCATAGACAGGAGCCCAACAGGCTCCCCTGTCCCTGGGATTCTCCAGGCAAGAACACTGGAGTGGGTTGCCATTTCCTTCTCCATTGTGTGAAAGCGAAAAGTGAAAGTGAAGTCGCTCAGTCGCATCCAACTTCTAGTGACCCCATGGACTGCAGCCTACCAGGCTCCTCCATCCATGGGATTCTCCAGGCAAGAGTACTGGAGTGGCTTGCTATTGCCTTCTCCGGATGTTTCGGTGTGAGGGCTTCTCATTGCGATGGCCTCCCTTCTGTGGAGCATGGGCCCTAGAGCGCACGAGCTTCAGACGCTGAGGATCACCGGCTTGGCTGCACTGCGGCCTTTGGAAGCTTCCTGGACCAGGGACGGAACCGCATCCTTAACCACTGGGCCACCAGGGAAGTCCAAGGCACTCATCACACTCCTTGTCCTACTTCATCCTTTTCTGTATAAGAGCTCCAACCCACCTTTGTATCTGCTTACCTGTTTATCCGTCTGTCACCTATCAATCAATCAGTCATCTCTCCATTTGGTCTATTACCTTTATTTCTGTCTGTCTACCCATCCATCCATCAGGATAGAGGATACAAGTAAATATACAAATATACTGGCTGTGGGTCATCACTGGGTGATGCGCATAAGGGAGAACTGACTGTGTGTGTGTGAGTGTGTATGCCTTTGCATGCTGTTCAAGTCCTCTACAACAAATATATGCTTGCTTTTATATTTAGGGGAAAATAATGAAAGTGAAAGTCATTCAGTCTTGCTCTTTGCAACCCCATGGACTATTCAGTCCACGGAATTCTCCAGGCCAGAATACTGGACTGGGTAGCCTTTCCCTTCTCCAGTGGATCTTCCCAACCCAGGGATCGAACCCAGGTCTCCCACATTGCGGGTGGATTCTTTACCAGCTGAGCCACCAGGGAAGCCGAAAGTACTGGAGTGGGTACCCTATCCCTCCTCCGGGGGATCTTCCTGATCCAGGAATTGAACCGGGGTCTCCTGCATTGCAGGGGGATTCTTTACCAACTGAGCCATCAGGGAAGCCCATGAATATCTTTTAAATGCTTACATAAAGGACTAAAGATTTCATATTCAACTTCTGCACCATTCCTTGGAAGGAAGGACAACTTAACATGAATCTATGTACCCAGCAACCCCCCCCCCCCTCAAAAATGTGATTTCCCTTAAAAGAAAAGGAAGGAAGATAGAAAAAGGAATCGCAGAGCGTCTGCGGACTAGCTGGTACAGCCCTGGTTATGAAGGAGGGGGTGAGGCTGTCATTAGCTTCTGCGGGGGCTGGGTCTCCGCTCCTGCGGGCTGAGTCGTTTACTACAAGAACACAGGCATTCAGCATTCTGCCTTCCACCGGGATTATGACTCATCCTCGCCCACACAGACTCACTTAACGGCTCTGGTTTGTGTCTGAGTCTGTGACATTTAGTCCTTGGTACTGTAGACCATTTCCATTAAACATGTACAGTCATGGTGATGCCCTTAAATCTAACTCAAAGATTGAGTCTGAGATAAAATCTTTGTCAGGAAGATCAGCTCGGTTAATAGGGATGTAGAAATTGTCTGGACATGACAAAGGGCATCAGCTTCCTACCTGAAGGGTCTGTGAGTGGGGTGGAGAGATGGCCTGAGGGAGCGAAAGAATGTTCATAGTTCTCTAGGTTCCATATGGGGTGACAAGCTGTAGGGCTCCCGAGAGGATGTAACACATGAGGGGTTTCCAGTTTCCATGATGTATGTGGGAGTATGTGTGCTGTTTGTGGGGGGGGGACAAGTGTATGTGTGTGTGTGTGGCAGAGGGTGAGTGTGAGTGTGTGTGTGAGGTGTGGGGGGGCATGTATGTGTGGGTGTGTGGTTTGTGGGTGTGTGTGTGGGTGTGTCGGTAGTGTGTGGACATGTGTGTGGGGGGGGGTCTTTGTGTGGTGTGTATGTGTGTGTGGGGGTGTATGTGGGGATGTGGTCGAGGGTGTGTGTGGGTGTGGGGGTGTGTGGGGGTATGTAAGCGTGTGTGTTCCATAGGTGGCTTGCTAACCTCGGATCATCAGGGCTGTGCCTGCCTGAGCTGGTCCTCCGCTAACACGGGCCTGGAGGCGTCGCACGTTTAGTGAAGGGAGGACCAGCATGCAAGGCCTGGGACGTGAACCCTGGCCTGTCTGTGGTCCCGCGGGCAGGGGCACGGCGTCTGGAGGCGGGCACAGCGGGTGTGGCTGGAGTGTCGCGGGAACGGGCAGGCCAGGCTGGGGATGGGCTCGGCCGCTGTTTCCACCCTCTTGCTAAGCTATGACTCTTGTGACGTTCATAACTATGAACAACAGTCTTCTCTTTAAAGAGATTCAGCCGCTGCTCCCCGTGAAGACAGATCTATACGACGAGCATCCAGGCTTCATATGGACCGTCAGACCGTCCCCGGAAGCATCAGTGAGACTCCAGCTGCCCTTCCCGCAGGGCACCCCCTCCCACCCTGTGTCCACCTTCACCCGCTCCTCATCCCTGGCCTTCTTCCCGTCTCTTTGGAGAGGAGGACCGGTGGACACCTCGCAGCCAGAGGCAGGCAGGGCGCAGCCACAGTCTCAAGCAGACCCACGGGCAGCACGCAGGGCCACACGAGCCCCACTGGGCGCAGAGAGCCCTGGGCTGGTCATGCTCCATCTGCCCTTCTGGGCCCATCTCTTGCAGCCTCTGTCCCCTGCCCTGGGCTCCCAGGGGACAAAAGCATGTGGTCACTAGCTCCTGGTCCCCCGGGCTTCCCGTCCAGGACAGTCATTGGGGACTCAGCCAGAGAGCCAGGTCTGTGCTGCAGACGCAGGGGTCGTGGCCCGGCTCCATCTCCCTAGAACCTCTTCCGGCTCTTGCTCTCTCACCTGTCTCAGGCAATGCCCCTGCCTCCCCTGCCTCCCAGCTGCTAGAGCAAGGGGCCCGGATGCACGTGGGTTGCCTGAGCTGACTTTCACGTCCACAAGCAGCCCCATCATTAAACTTGGTGGCCCAGAGCCTGTGAGCTGGACTCTTGCAGAGACTGAGTGTCAGCACCTTTGGTGTTAGAGTGTGTGCAGCCAACACCCTAATTATTAGGGCATGGAGGAAGGAATGCTGTTGTTCAGTCACTATGTTGTGTCCGACTCTTTGCGAACCCGTGGACTGCAGCACACCAGGCTTCCCTGTCCTTCACTATCTCCCAGAGTTGTCTCAAACTCATGTCCATTGACTGGGTGATGCCATCCAACCATCTCATCCTCTGTCATCCCCTTCTCCTCTTGCCTTCAACCTTTCCCAGCATCAGGGTCCTTTCCAATGTCAGCTCTTCACATCAGGTAGTCAAAGTACCGGAGGGAGCTTTAGCTTCAGCATCAGTTCTTCCAATGAATATCCAGGGTTGATTTCCTTTAGGATGGACTGCTTTGATCTCCTTGCTGTCCAAGGAAGGATGAGAGACCTTTACTTCAGTTTCCTTCCTGGGTTCCTCCTGTTTAAGCAGAAGGGTCGTCTCTTTCCTTGAACTGACAACGTCAGTAGCCATAGGCTTCCCAACTTCTTCTGTTGCAGAAGCCTCTCAGAGCAGTCGACTCTTGGATACCAGCAGAGGTGGGGTGGGTGGGCGGTTGGGTTTTCTCTGGACCATGGGTGCATGGCTCGTGACTGTCCAGCAGCTTGGACAAACTCAGCACACACAGCTCTGCATCAGCGCTCAGAGCTGTTGCTCTTGGGGATGTGTTTCTTAGCTCTTCCTGCTTATTCCCCTTGTCTCGGAACAGAGACAAGCACAGGGTCCCTGGTGGTTTGCCCCTTGCCTCGTTGAGTCTGAACAGTGAGCTGCCCACATGCCCCTCTGTGGGCTCGCCTAGAGGAGAGACAAGCCCGAACACCGGACATAGACCACTGGGGCTGCCGAGCGCCCCGATCTGGGGAACCCCAGGCCTGAGCGTGGCAACCCCACTCTCTCTGCAGCTCTATTACTGTCCTCTCTGTTCCCTCTAACTCTTTGGCCACCCCAGCTCTGAGCATCATTCTTGAGCAGAGACCACCCCCCACACACACACGCCCCCTGCCACGCACCTCTGTTTCATCGCCCACAAGGATCACCAGCTCACTCTTGGCAGTCCTGTTTCCAAAACGTTCTTCCAGCAGCTTCACTTTCCTCGGTCCCCACCAGCGGTGCCCTGCTTTAACAGGCGGCTGTCCCTCCTGGATACCACAACGCGCTTCTCCCAGGCCGGTCTCCTGGGCCCCTGCCTTGCCCTTCATAGTCGTTCTCCACGTTGTGAGTGTGTCCTTTCTACCCACACCTGGCCGCAGCCCCCTGCAGCTGAGGACCCTTCAATGGCAAGCCTTCAGCTAACTCACAGTGGGCAGCATGCCCCTCACCATCTGACCTCTCACCTGTCCAGTCCCGTCCCTTGCCAGTCCTGTCTGCCATCTTATAACCCTACTGGTTGCCTTCCTGGGGCCCCTGGGACATGAACAAAATAATCTTGTACCAATTTCTTCTTCAGTTTTGCCTTTTCCTCTAAACTTCTTAACTGTATCTTCTTCCAAACAGGATAGATGATGTTTTTAGAATGTTAACTTGTGCTGGCTTCCCATTCAAAATCTAATGCCAACACCCAAACCGTGACAAAATCAGTTCAGGCCTGACAATGTGAAATCTCACTGAATCACCTGCAATTGTGAGGACAGCCTGCTCACAGAGCAGGCATGAGTCCTAGAGAAGAAGGGTAGAGTCAGGGAGGAGGAGAGGGAGGAGATTTCTATCTGTAACCCCTCCCCACTCTCACCCTCAACACACACTCTCTGGCTGGTTCTCTCTCTCTGTCTCTTCCTCTGTCTCAGACACAAAAGCTTTGACCATCAGATAATCAAGCAATCACCCTGGTGTAAATATTGCATTTGTGTGTGTGCATGAGAGAGAGACACAGAGAGAGAGAGAGAGAGATCTCACTTGAAACCCTAAATGTTTCCTTGGCTCAAAAAGACTCTCCCTGGCATTTCACTGCCTGGGAAACACTTTCTTATCCTTCAAGGCCAGGCAGTCTGTTACCATAGCATTCTTACATATGTCTGCAGCAAAGCTCATTGATTTGTTGATTAGTTCATGCAATTCCCTTCTCTCTTTCACAGCTCTTCACTGTCATTCCCCGCTGCAACGCCACCCAGCTCCCTTAAAAGCCCCGTAATGTTCTGTTGCCCTTGAGAGGAGGACGGGTCACCTTGATGCAGATGACAAAGGCTTGCATGGACTGGTCCTTTCCTGTATCTCCAGCCTCCGCCTGGAAGCGACACACATCATCTGATAGCAGCGCGTAGACATCAGATCAATGCAGTAGGAGAGCCAGGCATGCAGGAGATTCCCGTACCTGGGAAAAGGCTCACTACAAACCATGGACGGAGATGAAGCCCACGCGGTATATATTTTTGCACACATACTGTATCGTTTGTCTGTATTTTTAACTGTTTAAGAAAATCTCCATAGATTGTCCCCTCACATCGCAGTTCAATATAATCTCAAAGATATGAAAAAGATAAATTCTGACATTAAAATATAAATATGTTTATAAATGAGAAAGTTTTTCAATGATTTTAAAAATACGTTTCCATTTAAATTAAGGATGGGGAAGGATTTGTCAGCATAATAGCAAAAGAAGAAATTGCAAGAATGACCTTTTATTGATTTGATTAAACACCATTTTTCACCATATTGGCAACATCATAGGCAAAATGAAAGGATAAGAAAACGTGGGTAAATATTTGCAATGAGTTTGATGAAGAATTTATGCCTTAAATATGTAAGAAACTCATACACATCTATTAGCAATTCACTGACATCTCTATGCAACAGTCCAGCATTTTCACTGCTCTGAATAATATAAATTCCTTATTACTCGTTTGCTGTTAATGTCACTATTACTAAAACATAGGAAGAAAATACAAGGTCCAAAGGTACTAAAAATAAGGATGAAACACATAAAACAATGTCCATGCTCATTTGTGGTCCCTGAACGTTACATTCTTGACAGATACAATTGCTATTATTTTATTTAAAAGTGTACTATCTGTTCACTAGCCAAGGCTGTTCAGTGTGTGGTAATAATTAACACTGTTTATCAAATGTTTTCTTGATTTTATCTTTGGGGCACTGTTATTTGCTCCTGAAGGTGGGTCTGGCGAAGTAATTTACTGGGGACAGAGGCACTTAGGGGGAAGTGGGTGTGTCCCTTGTGGGTGGAGCTTCCAGACCCCCGCCTCAGTTCAGTTCAGTACCCATGGTGAAGGTGAAGGTGAAGTCGCTCAGTCGTGTCCGACTCTTTGCGACCCCATGGACTGTAACCTATTGGGCTTCTCCATTCATGGGATTCTCCAGGCAAGAATACTGGAGTGGATTGCCATTTCCTTCTCCAGGGGATCTTCCCAACCCAGGGATCGAACCCGGGTCTCCCGCATTGGAGGCAGACACTTTAACCTCTGAGCCACCAGGGAAGCGGGAGAATATAATTCTTCCTTTCTTGGAAGCATCTTGCTTGGAAACAACTGGGCAATATATAAGGATGCTTTGAGGCTTCTGAGATATTTGGGCTGACTGCTGTTCATGTCCTTACTCACTAGGTAAAGATTTTGTGAATTTGCTATGTGTTAGAAAACCTAACAGTCTCAGGGAAAACAAAACAGGTGCCAACGAAAGATCTCATAACAATTTCCTCTCAAAAATTCTTTCCTAAGAAATATTAGAAATATAATTAATAAATAAACAAAAAGCATGCAAAATGCACATTTTTATCTGTTATGTTGATCAGTTGGATACAAGGCAAATATGCAAGAATAGGAGAATGGAAAATGAAATTTATTCTATCTAAAGAATGAAAGGGGCTTCCCCGGTAGCTCGGTGGTAAAGAATCTGCCTGCAATGCAGGACACACAGGAGATGCCGGTTTGATCCTGGGGTTTGATCCTGGGAAGATCCCCTGGAGAAGGAATACCCACTCCAGTATCTTGCCTGGAGAATCCCATAGACAGAGGAGCCTGGCAGGCTACAGTCCTGTGGGGTCACAAAGAGTCAGACATGACTGAGCATGCACATTAATAGAATGAAATATTCTGCTTATTTATAATTTAAAAAGAATATTCATAGACATAGCAAATACTAATTGTATAATAATTAGTGAAGAAAGCAAAATGGTGTTCAAAGTATAGAATAGTTATAAAATGGAGGCATATATTATAAAATAAAGTAGTGTTATATCCAAATTATTAAAACTTATTATTTTGGGGTAAAAGGAAAATGCAATTTTTTGTATCTTTTGTAATGAAAAGTAAAAATGGACTTGCTCTACTTTTGAATAAAATAAAAAAATAAAGTAATGAAAAAAATTCCCAACATTCACAGCTCCCTGGAGGATGAATTAAATTACATTTTCAGAGTGCTTACAATTTATGCATAACCACAGCATTATTAAAACAAAACACAGACCTAACTCCAAAAGAAACAGAAGGATAAAAAATAAATTATAATCTGATCCAAAATGATAAAACTGTTTGGAAAATAGTATTTCCAGTGGCTTAGTGCCCTAGAAATAGATTGGCTTCAATCCAGTAGGACTATAATATGCAATTAAAGTATAAATTTGCATAATAATAGCCAATTCTCATCCATTCCAGTTTTAAAACTGAGTTAAAAACAAAAAACATGATATGAATGAATATGGAAAGATAAATTTCAATGTAACTTGCCACATTAACAGATTAAAGGAGAAATAAATTATTCTTTCATCTCAGTAGACACAGGAAAATAATTCTACAAAAGTCAATAGCTATTCATCATGAGACAAACAAAATTTAATACACCAGGATGGAGGGGCTTTTCCTTGACTTGGTAGAGAATCTTCTATAAACCTAAAATAAATATGATACATCATGGTAGAATATTAGAAGTTTTCCATTTAAAAATCAGAAATAGCACCAGGTTGCCAATCTCACACCAGTATTCAAGATGGCACTCACTGTTTTAGTGGAAACAGTATGGAAAAAAAAAAAAATTAACAGATGGAAAAGAAGGAGGTGGTTTTGCCACTATGTGAAGATTATATGATTGTTTACTCAGGAAAACCAGGAAAATCAATGAATAGGCTATTAGAACCAATGCAATTTTCATAAGATTGATGGACACCAATTAATATGTACTTTACACTGGAAGTAAAATTTTTTTTAATGCAATACTAAAAATATATATTTCATTACAGGAAAAACACAACTATCAAACTGCACACGGAGATTAAAATAAACCCAGCCCCCCCCCAAAAAAAAATGCACAGTCTGTTCATTATAGGGGAAAAAAGCCAGCCATCCACGCCTTTTTTGACTAAATGCAGAAGACTCTCCTATTCACAGGTGAGAACCCAGGGTGGTAAACACGTCACTTCTCCCCAGATTTTCCTGCAAATTTAAAACAATTTCAATCAAAAACCACACAGTAGTATTTTTGTGATATTTTCAAATTAATTCAAAAATTTATATGGATGATTAAAAGTGTGCAAGTAGTTAGGATGATTCTGAATGAAGTTTTAATTCAGTCCACAGTTGGTCTGGATGTGTGGACGCCCCAAGGACTGTATGAACTGTGTGAAGCTGGCAGGAGAAGAAATGAAAGAGAGAGACTGCAGTGGGGCCGTGCACGCGTAGAACAGGGTAGGTAAGGGGATTTGCACCATGGGCCGGCGGGAAAAAGCTTATTTCAATGAGTGGAATCAAGACCGTTAACTATCCATGTGGAAAAATGCAGTAAAATAAAATTAGATTCTTCATTTATGCAGTACACAAAAATAATTCCAATTGAATTTGGACACTAGAAGTGAAGAAGAGCTCTAAGACAATGCTCCTCTGTCCTGGATGTTATAAGTTATTTTTTTCTAGTTTGTTCTGGTTATTTAAACCTCAAGCAATTAAAAATATATTTCAATTAGATTATTTCAAAATATAAAACTCTGAAATCACAAAAGACACTGTAAATTTTTCAAATACTAGTAACAGCCTTAAAAAAAGGATAATTTCAGTGCATGTAACAGGCAAGAAATAAATATGCCTAATAAATGAAGGCCTTTTAGAAATTGATAAGAAAAGTAAATGAAGGAGGAAATGTGAGTATCTGTGAATATCTGTCGTAGCTTTGAAAAGATGCTCAGAGAAATACACATTAAAGCAGCAAGGAAATTCTGCTTTGACAAAAGGAATAAAATACGCTAGAGTATGTGTTGGTCTGAAAGCCTAGTGGGAAATGGTTGTTACTGCTCAGCACGTCGAGGTCTAACTAGTCCGGCTACTGTGGAGATAGTGCATCAGCCTCTTGAAAAAGCAAAAAAAAAAAAAAAAAAATCTAAATATCCTTTGAGCAAGCAATTCCACTTCTGGATACATAACTACATAAACCAGATGAATGTTTATATACGAATGCCAGGTGATATGGGCTTCCCGGGTAGCTCAGGCGGTAAAGAATCCGCCTCAGTTCCTGGGTCGGGAAGATCCCCTGCAGAAGGAATAGGTTACCCACTCGAATATTCTTGGGCTTCCCCGGTGACTCAGATGCTTAAGAATCCGCCTGCAATGTGGGAGATCTGGGTTTGATCCGTGGGTTGGGAAGATCCCCTGGAGGAAGGCATGGCAACCCACTCCAGCATCCTTGCCTGGAGAATCCCCATGGACGGAGAAGGCTGGTGGGCTACAGTCCATGGGGCTGCAAAGAGTGGGACACGGCTGAGCGACTAAGCGCAGCGCAGCGAGGTGGTATGCGTGAGAATGCTCACTGCTGCGTGGCTTAATACTCAAAGTCTGTCGACAAAGCAAACGTCCATCAGCTGGAGCTGGGGCGCGCAACACGGCGCCAGCTGTAACGCAGCAGCTCAACTGTAGCATTCACGTTTCCACATCAGGGGCAGACAGACCTCAAAAACCTCGGAGAACGGAAAAGAAAAACGGATACCGCGAGTACAGCGTTACAGTCTCCCAAATTAGCAGATTCAGAGTGAAAGTGAAAGTCGCTCAGTCATGTTCGACTCTGCGACCGCGTGGGCCATCCAGGCCAAATTCAAAATAATGTGTAATTTAAGGGGTATGATAAATCACACAAGAAATATACAAATGCAGTAAGTATAAAAAACGATAGTATGCTTTTTTTTCCTTCTGATACTTGATTCTTAACATAGAAGCTGGGGTACAGAGGACTCCTGCTGGTGAGGGTCACTGGAGATGATTGTAGCCATAGCTTTAATAGTTCATGTCTTCAAACAAACTGTAATCAAACAGTGTACAACCGTTAGCTGTTAATTATAAATGTAGGACTATGGATTTAATTTTCCTTCTCTTAGTAGTTATCTCTATTTACATTTTTTAAAATAAAATTAATTTCCAGAAGGATCTCTAATAGAACAATGCCAGGTTGGTGTGGCTTGTGTAAGCCCGGCCTTCAGTTACGTGTCTGTGCATTAAGTTTTCCTGCTTTGATCTTCCAGCCATCCTTAATAAAACTTCAAAGTCACACTGGAGCCGTTGAGACTGTTCAGCAGGCCTGTGAGGAAGGGAAACTCAATTGGAGTCCCGGGGCTTTAAAATGTGTTTAGCTTTGATAATATCTCGTGTTCATATGAATCCTTTCATCCCCAGAATATTAAGCTCTTCAGACACGTTAGCTCAAGGGTCCCTATGTCCCTTTTGAGGCCAGGATGTTGGCCGGTGTTATTTGGAAGAATCCAAACTAATAAATTTGGATGCTACACGTCCCAAAACGGCAGGATCAAAGTGCCAGTTTCACCATATACGAATATGTAGCCCTGTAATTTGGGTTAATTCTCCTCTCCCCATTCATCGCCCCATGCCCGTCTTTTCAATTATGCATGCTTAATGTCTCAATTCATAGTTTCATGCTCATCTTTTATGGTTCTTTCCCTTATTTTTAAGGTTTTGTTTTCTTTTTTAAGCAATCATATCTAGGATATTTTCTAAGTTTCAGGAAGTATCATAACAGTTTCATCAGCAGAGCAACATGATATGATGACTTCTCCACCTCTGATGGTTTTTCATTTTGTCCATCGAGCCATTAAGTTTCCCCAGAATAAAAGCATCTTTCCTTTTGTAATGCAGGTGCAGCAGAATCCGCTGTAACTTTAGGAAGGTTGCCACAGAGAGGTGTAAGATCTCTTGCCCAAACAACTATTTTGTGCATCTGGGAACCGGGAATGAATGAAGCAATGATTTGCCATGAAGATTAACTGTACACAAGACTGGACTCCACGGCACCCAATATGCCATCTTTCTTTCCACTTTTCAGACTGTAGAGTTGGAAACAAACCCCCAGGGCGTGTCTGGGTGAGTGATCTAGGAGTATCCCATCCCTTCATTACCTTAGAGCCTAAACAAGACTCACATCATTGTTTTTCAGCTTCTATTTCAAACTGGAAAGGATTCACTGATTCATGTTAGTAATGAGAAAAGGCTGGAGAGGAAATAGGACATGGTGAAAATGTTTTGAAGATGTCCAGGATGACAAATAGTCTGTGCACACCTGTGAATCTCCCCATTTGGAGCTGCTTCCTTTCAGTTAAAGAGAGAGAGCTGTTCCTTGGCCACATGCCCTTGTCCTGTCATTGGTTAAAGACCATGAGTCATCTCAGAGAATCGGCATCTCGCGGGGCTTGGACGGAGGCCGAAGAGAGAACCAACACTGAAACGTGGCTTCATCCGCCTCTTACTGGCCTCTCCTGTGCCTCCCGGTAGGTCAGACACAGAGTGAATCCTTTATAAATATTTGGTGAAAGAGTGTTTGGAAAGCCCAAATAATCCGATGACTATGTTCCCTGCAACTTCCCAGTAATTTCATGCAGAAGAGGTATGGTGTGTGTCTCTGTGTGTGTGTGTGCACATCCACTGATTTGCTTTTGCTTGCCAATTCCTCACTCTAACAGCTGTATTTTTTAATGGTCTCTAAACCTGGCTGCAGATATACAGATATATCCACCCTGGGCAAAACTCAAAGCAAAACCTAAGCAAACCATTCTGGAGCAAGAGAGTCATTTTGCCTGGGAATTTGAGCAGCCAGCCAGCTGTCCTGGAGATCAGCAAGCAGCGTTCTGATGCACAGCGTCACTGGAACAGTCCAGGAGGCCCGGGTGAGTTGAGCTCTGGGTTATCCTGTCCCATCCATCAGGCCATAAACCACACCAGAGCAGAGCTGAACGAGGCCCACAGACAGCGCAGCCACGCTTGTGTCGACATCATGCACGCGAACAGACAGGTCCTGGATGCTGAACCTTCGTAACAGCCCTGATTCACGCTCTCACCCTACTTCTCACCCCACTCACCCGTGCCACATATGTGTTGTAAACCTGAGCGTGTGGCTTATGCTACATGGCGTATTCAGGAACAGCCCTGAAGAAACACATGGAGACGGCACTAGCTTCCTCCTGCTTGTGAGTGTGCAGCACCCTGGGAATCCATCCCGGAGCCGGGAATTGCGCTGATATTCTCCAGACTGCACGAGTTCCCCCCTGGCTGGAGGGCCAGGCCCTGTGTGTCCAAAGGTAGACTCACCGTGATGTAAACACAGTATGTCTACAAGCCCACACGCTCCCTTTGGAGGGGAACTTTGCCCAGAAGTCGACGTGCCTTCCATTCATTGTTGCGACATAAAGGATGGGAGCTGGAAGATATTCGTGAAGGCAGTTTGAAGACGATGCTGATATTTTTAGATTCCACATATAAGCAATATCGTTTGCCTTTCTCTGACTTATTTCACGTGGTTTGATCATCTCCAGGTCCATCCGTGTTGCTGCCGAACTTATTTACAAAACAGAAACAGGCTCACAGACTTAGAGAATGAACGTATGGTTGCCAGAGGTGAAGGGTGGGGAAGGATAGATTGGGAGTTTGGGATGGACAAGCACACACTGCTACATTCAAAATAGATTACCAGCAAGAACCTACTGTGTAGCACAGGGAACTCTGCTCGATACTGTGTGACAGCCTAAATGGGAAGGAATCTGAAAGAGTAGATACACATACAGGAATAACTGAGTTCCCCTGTCACCCAGAACTGGCAGACACTGTGGCTGTGCAACCATTCAGTCGTGTCCCCATGGACCTCAGCACGCCACACTTCCCGTCCTTCACTGTCTCCCAGAGTTTGCTCAAATTCACGTCCCTTGAGTCAATGATGCCATTCAACCATCTCATCCTCTGTCATCCCCTTCTCCTCCCGCCCTCAATCTTTCCCAGCATTAGGGTCTTTTCTAATGAGTCAACTCTTCACATAAGGTGGCCAAAGTATCGGAGCTTCAGCTTCAGCATCAGTCCTTCTAATGAATATTCAGGACTGATTTCCTTTAGGATGGACTGGTTGGATCTCCTTGCAGTCCGAGGGATTCTCAAGAGTCTTCTCCAACATCACAGTTCAAAAGCATCAGCTGTTCGGTGCTCAGCCTTCTTTATGGTTCAACTCTCACATCCATACGTGACTACCGGAAAAACCATGGCTTTGACTATAGGGACCTTTGTTGGCAAAGTGATGTCTCTGCTTTCTAATACACTGTCTAGGTTGGTCATAGCTTTTCTTACAAGCAGCAAACCTGCATTGGCAGGAAGGTTCTTTACCACTGAGCCACCTGGGAAGCTTTATGACATTGTTAATCAACTATTTTTGTTGTTTAGTCACTAAGTCATGTCCAACTCTTCTGCGACCTAATGGACTGTAGCCCACCAGGCTCTCCTGTCCATGAGATTTCTCAGGCAAGAATACTGGAGTGAGGTTCCATTCCCTTCTCCAGGGGATCTTCCTGGCCCAGAAGTTGAACCTGCATCTCCTGCATTGCAGGCAAATTCTTTACCACTGAGCCACCCGGGAAGCCATACTCAACTATATTCCAACATAAAATAAAGAAAAAAATTAGAAAAACACAAATTATTTAAATGGACATATTCAAAGGGCATTTATTTATGGTACAAAGCTATGGGAGGGTTCCCTTATGCTTTAAAAAAAATCTTGCTAGTTTCTCCACATTAGCTCATTCACTGAAAGACTCTCCTATGATTTAAATGTAGATTCAGTAAAGAGATGCATGTTTGCACAGAAAGTTAAGAAAAAGAAGACAATGAGGCTAAGGAGTCCTTGACTGCTTCTGTTTCATGCTGCTGCTGCTGCTGCTAAGTCGCTTCAGTCGTGTCCAACTCTGTGCGACCCCATAGACGGCAGCCCACGAGGCTCCCCCATCCCTGGGATTCTCCAGGCAAGAACACTGGAGTGGAATGCCATTTCCTTCTCCAATGCATGAAAGTGAAAAGTGAAAGTGAAGTCACTCAGTTGTGTCTGACTCTTATCGACCCCACAGACTGCAGCCTACCAGGCTCCTCTGTCCATGGGATTTTCCAGGCAAGAGTACTGGAGTGGGGTGCCATTGCCTTCTCTGTGTTTCATGCTAGTGGGGAGCAAACAGCTGGGGCCATCAGACTGAGCAGCTCAGAGATTTGGTTCCAGACGCTAGTCATACCTGAGTCTCTGTTGTAGGGCCTCCCAGGCAAGGGCCTCTGGGTGGTGGAGCTGTCAGCCCTCCAAGCCACTTCTGCCTGAAGGGAGGATTGCTTCCTGAAGGGCATATCCAAGTCAGCCAAGGGGAGCTGAAACCTTGCTGAGGCATTAAGGCATTACGAGCAGTGTGAATATGTGTGTGTAAGAGTATGTGGTGTGTGTGTGTGTGTGTGTGTGTGTATGTAAGAGTGTGGAGTGTGTCTGAGTGTATATATGTAAGAGTATGTGGTGTGTGTGTGTATATGTAAGAGTATGTGGTGTGTGTGAGTGTGTATATGTAAGAGTATGGTGTGTGTGTGTGTGTGTGTGTGTGTGTATGTAAGAGTGTGGGGTGTGTGTGTTTGTGTGTGTGTTTATGTGGTATGTGTGTGTTTATGTGGTATGTGCGTGTATGTGTGTGTTCAGTAGTGTGCAGTTGTGGGTGGTGAGATCCAGAGGGGAAGATGAGGGAGGCACACCCACCATCTTCCCCAGAAGCCCCCGCGGTGGGGGAGCCTCGGGGGGCCGGCAGGGCAGGTCTGAGTGGCCGCTCACCGTGTTACACCGCGCTACTCAGCGTGGAGTGGTCTGATGTTTGGTGTTGCTAGCACTGACCGAGGGGCTTCCCAGGTGGTGCTGTGGTGAAGAATCTGCCTGCCAGTGCAGGAGACGCAAGAGAAGAGGGTTTGACCCCTGGGTCAAGAAGATCCCCTGGGGGAGGAAATGGCAACCCGCTCCGGTATTCTTGCCTGGGAGATCCCAGGGACAGAGCAGCCTGGTGGGCTGCGGTCCATGGAGTCACTCAGAGAAGGGCCTGACTTAGCTACTGAGCGTGCCAGCCCGGTGCCGACTTCTGGGGGAAACGAGGGGCATTCTTGGAGCACTACCCATCCAGTTCACATATGCAAATTGATTCAATGAATCAGAAGTCCTGGAAAAGCCCTGGGAGTTATTAAATAAAACCATGAGGTCTTTAAAATATTCTGAGGGATGAGATTCCCGTCCATGGGTCCATGCTGGCCATTTTCCAAGCCCTTCTTTATTTAATCCTGTGAGCAATTGCACCCTTCGGGAAAGGGCAGGATTTTGCTAAAGTAACAAGCAGCAGCAAACCTCAGGTCAACTCTTGCTCCCGGCGGGTCCACAGGGGTCCAGTCAGCTTGTCAAAGCTGCTTCTGCCATGAGTCAGACTAAGGGCCAGACCCACTCCACTATTGTGCTCTTCCTATCTGCACACCTGCTTTCCTAGTCACTGGAGCAGGGGAGAGAACGTGGAAAGCCACAAAACAGCCTTCAGTTGCTTCCAAAAACGTGTCATATTGCGTTGGCCAAGATATATCACACGGGCATTCTTCCCTCTGCAGGAAAGCAGAAGGAACAGGGAACTGGATACCTATGTATCTGGATGTGCTTGTGATGTGTTCCAGGGATATCAATCATTTCTGTTTTCTGGGGGAGCGTGCCCTTCACCTTTGCACGCAGATACTAAGAGGTGTACCAGGATTCTACAGCAGATCTCTAAGTCTCTGCACATTGCACACCACACACACAACGCCTATGCAGCTGGACCTGGCAGTGTGTGACACAGTTGTCAGCCCTCTGCTCTTCCTTCCGCGCCCTGCTCCTGGCCCCCGGGCTCTGCACTCACGAGGCTTCCTTCCCTCCCAGGGTGCATTACTGGTTCCTCTTTATCCCTTCAAATTAGTGGGTACTCTGCAGGAAAGCAGAAGGAACAGGGAACTGGATACCTATGTATCTGGATGTGCTTGTGATGTGTTCCAGGGATATCAATCATTTCTGTTTTCTGGGGGAGCGTGCCCTTCACCTTTGCACGCAGATACTAAGAGGTGTACCAGGATTCTACAGCAGATCTCTAAGTCTCTGCACATTGCACACCACACACACAACGCCTATGCAGCTGGACCCGGCAGTGTGTGACACAGTTGTCAGCCCTCTGCTCTTCCTTCCGCGCCCTGCTCCTGGCCCCTGGGCTCTGCACTCACGAGGCTTCCTTCCCTCCCAGGGTGCATTACTGGTTCCTCTTTATCCCTTCAAATTAGTGGGTTTGATTTCCCCACCTCTTAGAACCCTCCTGTACTCTTCTGTATCTATAGCCAGACAGTTTGAAGATTTCACTTCTAATTTGCAGACACTTTTGGCACTTCTTTAGGAAATCTATAAAACCGTACACCTGACCATTCCTCTTGAAGTGAACAATATCAAGCACCCAAACCTCTTTGCTCCCACCTTGCCAGACTCCCACCACCATCTTCCCTGCCTTGGAAAGTGACAATTCTGCCCGTGAGGTTGCTCAGGTCAAGGATATTGAAGTCAGTTTTGGCTTTACTCACTCCGTATTGTTAATCTAGAAAAGCCTTGTGAACTCTGCCTCCTCGATATACCTAGAAGGTGACCCTTTCCTATTGACACCTTGGTCTTTGTTCCTGTCATCTGGGTTATTGTAAAAGCTTCCTAACTTGTTTTCCTGGATCTGTTCTCTTATCCACTCAATACTATCCTATGTCTATCATCCGTGTAGTAGCTGGAGGGATTATTTAACTCTTCTACGTAAAATCTTGTAGTAGCTTCCATCTCAATCAGAGTAAGTTCACACTTTCTTCGTTTCAGAAAGCCTTACAAATCTACCACCACTCTCACTGCATGCTCAGTCGTGTCTGACTCTTTGTGACCCCATGGACTGTAGCCTGCAAGGCTCCTCTGTCAGTGGGATTTTCCAGGCAAGAATACTGGAGTGAGTTGCCATGCTCTCCTCCAGGGGATCTTCCTGACCCAGGGATTGAACCTATGTCTCTTACATTGGCAGGTGAATTCTTTGTGCCACCTGGAAAACTTCACTTCACTACTTCTCAGGTAATATTTTTACTTCTTCTCTTCTCCCCACGTACGAGCCACGTTTCCCTTCTTGGTCCCGCATGGACACGGCAGACAGGCTTCTAGTTGGCAGCTTTTGTTCCTACATCTTCAGTCCTGCATGTTCGTCCACTAAGTATCCAAGAGTTGGCGTTCTCACATACTTTAGGTCTCTCCATTATGGATTTCAAAATTAATTCCACAGTGGCCAGAGAACAACTCTGGAAGGACTTAAATCTTTTCCAATTGATTGAGACTTGTGTTATGGCCCAGAATGGGATCTATCCTGGTAAAGGTCCATGTTCCACTACTGTGGGCTGGAATGGTCTGTAAAGGTCAATTATGCTAATTGGTTGATAATTTTGTTCAAATCTTCTATCATAGCTGATTTTATGGCTATCGTTTGTATGAAAGTGAAAGTCCCTCAGTCATGTCCGACTCTTTCTGACCCCATGGACTATACAGTCCATGGAGTGGGTAGCCATTCCCTTCTCCAGGGTATCTTTCCAACTCAGGGATCAAACCCAGGTCTCCCTCATTGCAGGCAGATTCGTTACCAGCTGAGCCATCAGGGAAGCCCATTGTTTGTATGAACTATATGAACTGAGAAAGTGCTATTAAAGTCTATGACTATAATTGTGTTTTTCTTTTATTTTTCTTATAACCTTATTAGATTTTATTTCATGTCTTTTGAAATACTGCTATTAGATGCATAAACATTTAGAATTAACATACCATCTTAATCAACAGACCCTTTTCATATTTGTGAAATGATTTTATTTACACATTATGGCATTCTTTACTCTAAAATCTGCTTCTTCTGGTATCAATATAGCCACCCCTATTTTTTTTTATTGGTGTTAGCATTGTATACATATTTCCATATTTTTACTTTTTACCCTCTTGTGTCTTCTTAAAGCTTTTTTCTTGTAGATAACATATAGTTGAGTCTTGTTTTTTAAATTCACTTTGACAATCTATCTTTGAAATAAGATGTTTAGACCATTTGTATTGATGAGATCATTGATATAGTTAAGATGAAATCTGTTATCTTGCTATTCACTTTTCATTTCACCCATCTGTTCTTGGTTCTCTTTCCTCTCGTTTTCTGCCATCTTTTGAAATACCTGAGTACTTTTTGTTGATTGCGCTGTATTTCCTTATTAGCTATAACTAATCAGGCTAGTAGTATACACTTTTCAGTTCAGTTCAGTCACTCAGTCGTGTTTGACTTTTTGCGACCCCATGGACTGCAATGTGCCGGGCCTCCCTGTCCATCACCAACTCCCGGAGTTTACCCAGACTCATGTCCATTGAGTCAGTGATGCCTTCCAGCCATCTCATCCTCCGTCATTTTTCTCTCCTCCCACCTTCAGTCTTTCCCAGCATCAGGGTCTTCTGCAATGAGTCAGCGCTTCGCATCAGGTGGCCAGAGTATACACTTTAGCTCGTCATTTAGCTTCCTTCAGCTAGTGTTCTAACACATACCCTGCAAGAACCTCGCAACAGTTCCTGCTGTCATTTCTGCCCCCCAACACCAGTGCCCTGAGCACCGTATGCTTTACTTTCCCACGGTACAAACTCCACAAGACATTGCTACTACTCTTATTGAAAGAATCAATCATCTTTCATACAGACCTAAATAATAAGGGAAAATACAGTATACACTCATACAGGAAGGTATCACTTCTCTTTTCCTTCTTGTGCATTCGTATTTCTATCTGGCTTTATCTCTGTTCTTCCTAAAAAATGTGCTGAGCCCTTCTTATAGCGTGTATCTGCTGCTGCTGCTGCTAAGTCACTCCAGTCGTGTCCGACTCTGTGTGACCCCATAGATGGCAGCCCACCAGGCTCTCCCGTCCCTGGGGTTCTCCAGGCAAGAATACTGGAGTGGGTTGCCATTTCCTTCTCCAATGCATGAAAGAGAAAAGTGAAAGTGAAGTCGCTCAGTTGTGTCCGACTCTTAGCAACCCCATGGACTGCTGCCTACCAGGCTCCTCCGTCCATGGATTTTCCAGGCAAGAGTACTGGAGTGGGGTGCCATTGCCTTCTCCGAGCGTGTATCTACTTGTCATGAATTCTCCCAGCTTCTGTGGAAAACAGAAAGCTCTCCTCTGTTTATGAAATATGTTTTGTGTGGTACAGCCCCTTGCTTCCTTTCAGAACATTGAAGATGTTCCACTATCTTCTCACTCACGTTGTTTCTGGTAAGAAGCGCACTGACATTCGTAACTGTAGCTTTTTATTTATCGTGATTTATTCCTTCTCTGGTTGTTTCACCTTCATTGCCGGTTTTGAGCACGGAGGGTATTACGTGCCTTTGTGTAACTTGCTTGAGAGTCATCGAACCTCTCAAACCTGTCAATTTATGATTTTTATTAAATTTTGAAAACTTTGGGGCATTATTCTTTCAAATACTCATTCTGGCCACCCCTCCTTCTGTGCTGTGGAAGTTCTGTCACTAATGCCATGTGGCTCTTGAGTCTCCTTGGCGGAAATAAGTGCCATTCCTAGCTCTGTGTGAACACCAAGCCCTGGTCTTCCGACCCTTTAGGGTGATTTCACGCCCCCTCTCATACAGCTTCCTCACCTTGATGCACTGCCTGTCCCAGCCCACCCCTTTGGAAGTTGACTCCACACCCTTCCTAGCCGTTTCTGTCTTTCACGCTTTATTAGTTTCTGTAACACTCACCGCCTAAGCACATGAGCTGATAAACAGCGGGAATGTGAACCCGGCTTGGGCTCTGCTATTTCCCCAGCATCTAAGACAATGCCACACTCACACAGCAGATGCTCAGTAAACAGGCATGGAGTGAATAAGTAAGCTGTGTGTTTGGATGAACAGCTGAATGAAGAAAGAATAAATGAACCACTCCTGGGGGTGGGGGTGGGCTGCCCATATTCCTTCCTGTATCGTTGAAAAAATGGATCACGTTAGAATGATTTGGATAAATTCAGGCCCAGGAAACATTCAGGAGTAAGGATGAAAGCAAGAGGGAATGAAGAGGAGCAGGGGAATGTGTGCACACGCCTGGGGCCCCAGACCAGTCGTGTTGGATGGTGGATGCTCCTCCAGCGCCCTTCATCCTGGGCTTTCTCATCAGTTCTGTGTTTTCTCAAACCATCCATCCCAGTTGCCATGGGAACATTTATGCTTCTCAGACCTTAAGGCTCCAGTTTGGTTTAGAAAGCAACAGTGTTGTACAAATAGGGCCAGCATGTTTCTCTGGCTTCAGGATGGATACTTGGAAGATGAGAGGTCCAGGAACCATTTTCAGGCTGGAATGCTGATGTACCAAATTAGCTTCACATCTTCTCATTTAGGTTAATTGTGAAGCAGAATGCTTGGTGATGAAGGCCAAATGCATCCTGAAAACCCAGCAAAGATTTCTAAATATCAATCATAGCTTACAAAGTAAAATTCAGTAATTCCAGCAGATTTGGAACAGCTTAAAAATATGAATGTTTTTCCAATAAAAAATCTACTTTAAAAAAAAATGTATCTGGTTGCCTAAGGAGTAATATTTAAAAGAGCAATTTCTGAAACTTTATGACATTTATGTGTGAAATCTAACAGCAAAAAAACACAGCATCTGACAACATCCACTGTAGAAAATTATGTTTTGAAATGGGGATCAATTTTTAATGTATTCTTGGAGATGGATGCTCATATGGTCTAGATCACTTTCTGTACCTTCAAAGCAGAGGTCAAATGTTCATTTATTATTGAACCTAAATCTGATGTGAAATTCAAAATGGGCTATAGACATTTCCAACCATGCCATTGATTAATGAATACTAATGACCTTGGTGAACTTGGGGCGTTTTATGTAAAACCACACATTATTGGCTTTGTTATGGAAAGGAAAATCTGAATACTTTGATCCATTCCTCTCTGTTCTTCATGGCTGTGGGTTTTCATAGCAATTTGGGGTCTGCAGACTGGCCATATATGCTCCTGGCTCTTTTTGACAAATTATGTTTCCTGGACTGTCGGCGTACAACAGTGTGCTCCGAAAAGGGTAGAAAACGTCTCCATAGTGGCTTTCTCAATTCAGGCTTGAGTGCATTTTCGTCTTATTTTCTTTTTGAGTAGGAGGTGGTTTATCCATTATCCCCAAGTGACTGGCACAGTGGCCAGCAATGGTATGGTTTTGCATCTCAGCATTTCCTTAGGGAACCCTTCAGCTCAGACACATCTTGACAGCAGCAAGGCGCTCCAGAGAACATCACTGAGGTCATCAGTTTGCTGCCTGGGTCACACCCTGAGGAGGAGGGGTAGAGACCTGGTAGAATGGAAGGGTGTTGAAGCCCATTTCGTCTCCTTTCCTGCCTTCCTCATGAAAGCGCATCCCAGAAGAACCTCGAATCACCACACAGAGGATGAGGGTTTATGAGATCTATTCATCATCCCTAACTATTGATGCTGAAGTTTGAAATCCTTGCATGCTTCACAGAACTGGCTATGGCACCCAATTGTTTTAACTGAGAATACAATTGAAATGGTAATTTTATTGAAATTGAAATCATTGACATTACATTAAAATTATAAGCACATGATTTGCTTGCCTTATGGAGTGAACAGTGAAGGGAGGAGGAAGAATTATTAAGCTTACTAATGAGATTAGATGATTTACATAATCAAGTGTAATGAAATTTAAGAAGTGACAGCTCTTTGCCTCTTGCCAGGGTGATTTCTAAAATATAAACATATAGATCCATCCTCTCCCAGGTTTAGAAGAGGTGAAAAGGGATGTTTTATAAACTCAATTATGGAAAACGGTGAATATCTGGATTGCAAAAATAAAATGTTTGCACTCTGCCCCTCCCTAGAGGAAATGCAGGAGGTTTATAAACACACAGCTGGAGGGCGGGGCGGGAGCTGAGTAACTAGAAACAGACAGGTGTGGCTTCAAGACCATTAGCATGCCGGTAGCAGGTTGCAGCTGCCAAAGGTTGTAGCTCACCTGCCAGGCTGGGGAAGGAAGGTGCCCAGGCCCACAGCCTTTCAGACTGGAGGCCAGGCTTGGAGCTGGCGCATCGCTGCCCAGAGCAGGTGTGTGGACACGCGGGTGAGCTGAGCATCCACTTCCTCCTTAACCCTCGTCTCCTCCCTGAATCAGCCTCTCTCTTGGCCTTTCCAGAATATAGATATATATGTGTATATATTTGCTGTTGTCAAGTCACTTAGTCGTGTCCAGCTCTTTGCAACCTCCTGGAATGTAACCCACCAGGCTCCGCTGTCCATGAGATTTCCCAGGCAAGAATATTGGAGTGGGTTGCCATGTCCTCCTCCAGGGGATCTGCCTGATCCAGGGTTCAGAAACCCGCATCGCTTGCATCTCTGGCATTGGCACGAGGGTTCTTTACCACAAGTGCCACCTGTGAAGCCCTATGTGACCCTGAAATGCAGGCAACTGGACATTTTATTGCTGCTGCGATGTCTTGAGTTTACCTGTTTCTGAAAACACAGTTTAAGATTCTTTCTGAGGGTTAGGTTGAACTCTGTCTTCTTTTATCTATTTATAACACTTACTTTCGGAAAAACTGGAAGTCTGGAAGCTAATAATGAAAGACAAATTCCAAAGCCAAGAGGTTCTGGATTACATGGGAGTCCCTCAGCCAATTTCTGTTGTTTTCTGCAAAGAAGAAATCACGTATGTGGTAGAATTGGCAGTGACTTTGGCTCCTTTCAAGAGGTCACTTGAACTAGCAGAATCATGTGCAGGGAGTGACTAGTGATCGGGCCACTTTCTCCTGAGTCATGGAGGAAATACTTGGCAGAAGGCAGCTGTGGAGAAGGCAATGGCACCCACTCCAGTACTCTTGCTGGAAAATCCCATGGACGGAGGAGCCTGGTGGGCTGCAGTCCATGGGGTCGCTAAGAGTCGGACATGACTGAGCGACTTCACTTTTACTTTTCATTTTCATGTTGGAGAAGGAAATGGCAACCCGCTCCAGTACCCTTGCCTGGAGAATCCCGGGGACGGAAGAGTCTGCTGGGCTGCCGTTTGTGTCTGCTGGTCGCACAGAGTCGGACACGACTGCGGTGAGTGAGCAGCAGCAGCGGCCGTGACCTAAGGACCCAGAGTTCTGCGTGCATTGTTTTCCTGTCACTAAGTCGTGTCTGGCTCTTCGTGACCCCAGGGACTGTAGCCTGCCAGGCTGCTCTGTCCATGGGATTCTCCAGGCAAGAATACAGGAGTGGGCTGTCATTTCCTTCTCCAGGGGATCTTCTCAATGCAGGGATCAAACCCAGGTCTCCTGGGTCTCCTGCATTGGCAGGCAGATTCTTTACCAGTGTTAGGAGAGGAAATATCACACAGAAAATCACTCATTACATTTCCAGGCTGATTCAACCTCTATCACTGCGGTAATAAATTACTGCAGATTCAGTAGCTTAAAGCATCATTAATTTATCATCTTGTGCTTCTGTTGCCAGGACTCCAACAGTGATCTTGTGGGCTAAAATCAAGGTGTCGACAGGCTGCTTTCTCCACCCCCCTCCCATCTCTCGTAGCACCTGGGGTCTCGTTTATTCTGACTGGCTGCAGAATTCAGTTCCCTGAGGTTGTCGGACTGAGGTCTTGCTTTCCCACTCGCCATCAGCGGAGACCACTCTCAGCTCTGTGAGGCTGTCTTCATCCTTCGGCTCATCTCCACCTCCTGCATCTCTAAGACATCGTGCTGGTCGAGTGCCCCTCATGATGCATCTCCCTGAATTCCTTGCTTTGGAGGGTTGTTGGGCTTGGATCCCATCCACTCATCTAATCTAGGATAATCCCCCACCTCTCAGAACCCATAAGCTCAATTTCGTCTGCAAAGATTCTTTTGTTACTTTTGGCAACATATCCTAAGATATCCATGTAGGCTTCTCGGATTAGTGTGTGGACATCTTTCAGAGGTCGTGGCTCTTATTCCCCTTATTGTACTGGAAATTTAATAACAGAAATAAGATTGCAAGGCTAATAGATACACTGCATGCCACAAGCAAGTAATCTTATGCTAATTGAAGATATCTTTATTTGTGTATCTTCTAAAGAACTTACCTGGTAGAATCATTAGAACTAAGTTTAAATTATTAACCTTGAATTGTTTCTAAAATGTATTAGTCTGTTCTTCTTCCTGACTCTGATTGACCTCTCTCTTCACTGACCATAGAGAGTAGTTAGAAGCTACTGTAAACCAGTGTGAGCCCGCGGTCTGGGCATCAGCCTGGAGCGTCTCTAGGCCCTGTTGTGCTGTGACGCTCAGGACTTTTCATAGTGGATGCTGCCCTTATTCTCAATCTCTTTTCTTCAATGTTCCTGTTTGTCACCTGCCATCCTTGCTTGAAATTACCGGGATCATGGGCCCTTTCTCAGTGAGCACACAAGCCTAGTACATTGTGTCTGGACAAAAGCAGCTTAAGAAACAGCTGCCGCATAGGGGCATATTTTTGAAGGAATTAGCGGGTGGGTGTGTGGATGGATAGATTAGTGGATGGTGTTGGTTGTGGTTTGGTTGCTAAATCGTGTCTGATTCTTGCAACCCCTGTGGACTGTGGCCTGCCCGGCTCCTCTGTCCATGGGATTCTCCAGGCAAGAAAATGTTGGAGTGGGTTGCCGTTTCCTTCTCCAGACTAGTGGATGGATGTGATAAATGGAATATTCCCTGCCATGTCAGTAAAAAATGGGTGTCAGAGTCATTAACAAATATTGCAGCCTCAGCCTATGGTGAGTTGGTGGGCCCCGCAGGAACTCAGGAAGGAAGAAATATCTGCCATCTAGCAGCCACCAGCTTGCAACCACTCCCCACGGTGAGCCCTGAGGACAGTCAAGATGGGAAAGCACGGGATACTGGCCCCAGGGAGCTGAGGTGCAGACCCAAGGACTGGCAGTGCGCTCAGACTCCTGCATCTGCTCATACATAAAAAAGGGCTAAATTCCTTAACTCATCTGCCTTTTTAAATTAACAATAATCTTTGATGCTCAGGCTACATGCCCTTTGTTGCCAAATTCCTATGTATCCTAGCTCCCACCAGGCCTCCTCAAAGCAACTCTCTCAGGATTACTTGAGATGCTGTCTCTTGGGCTTCAGCCCTAAAACTTCCCACTGAATAAAACATAATCCTCAACTTTTAGACTGTGAATATTTTGTTTAGTCGACACTGCTAACATAGCTGAGAGTTTGAGAACACTCTGGGAGTTGGTGATGGACAGGGAAGCCTGGCGTGGGTCAGTCCATGGGGTCACAAAGAGACAGACATGGTTGGGTGACTGAACTGAACTGAACTGATATAACTGGAGTATATACCATACTCAGTCTAATTTTTAAGAAATTGAGACATAAAAGGTAGTTTGAAAGAAAGAACAGAATTCTGAACTCCTAATTTCCAATCTAATACCTTTTGTTCTATATTAAGTCCTGTTCACAATCAATCAGGCCACCCAACCCCACTACGTACAAATTCTGATAAATCCATGAATCTAACTTCCAAATGTTGTTTTCAAACCTGAAAAGTACAAGTCTGTACTAAATTCCAAAGACTAGCCTCAAACTCAGGGTGGTCTGGGTGTGAAGTAGAAACACCAGGGTCCTTAGGGACCAGGACTTTTCCTTATCTTTGGGCAAGATTTTTTCCCCCACAATCTAAGGACATTAATACTGCAATTTGTTGTTGCTGTTCAGTGATCAAGTCATGTCTGACTTTCTGCAACCCCATGGACTGTGGCATGCCAATAGGGAAGAACAAATCTGACTCCATACTGGATCTGTTTCTTCTCCTTTAACCCTTGTATTTTATTGCTTTTGCTACAAGTTAGTCACTAAAGGAACGTTGCCTATAGCTTAAAGTGTATATAATGGAGCATCTCCAGGGACCTTGCCTCCTATACCTGAATGTTAAGCTTTGTTTAGCTCATAAGAAACATCCTGACTGGACGCACCTTAAACAGCTGCAGAAAAAAAGAAACTAACGTACCCAGCACCAAGAAATGTGCGGTGACTTGTCCCCTTTTCACTGCACCTCCTCAGCTCTCCCTCTTTGCACCGTAAGAGAAACTAGCATCCAAAGGCAGGCAGCATGTTCTTTAGGACCCTGGTCCCTCATCCTCTGGGTGTGCTGGACTTCTGAATAAAGCCACTGTTCTCTGTCTCAACACCTCCTCTCTCCATCCATCAGCCTGTTGTGCTGCAGAATGAGCTTGGACTCAGTAACTATACTGTATTTTCAAGATTAGAGCAAGATAACATGTCTAAAGGACCTGTATCAGGGACCTACAGATCTCCAAAACATTCAAAGTCTAAAACTAAAGTTTCTACATATTCAGGGCCAGTCTTCAGAATCTCAGCAGATCTCTGGCATCCCACGAGAAGCTGTGGAGAGAAGAGCTGAACAACGGATCCCACATCAGAGTGCACTTTAGAGACAGGGACAAGAAGACATTGCTGAAATTTGCAGTCAGCACCAGGGGCTGTGACCATCATGTTGCTTGCTTGCCCTGAAAGCCCTCTTGGTGAGGCCCTCACTCCGTTACTCTGCTTTCTATTTTGTTTTTTTTCTTTTCTCTATTTCCTACAGAGTTAAAATACGTCCACCTAGAAGTCTTAAACACAACCACTAAATGTTTCTATTTGCAAGAAGACTTTGTTTGCCCTGTTTCAGGAAAACAGCCTTCATCCTTCCTTTCCAATGAGATGCTGAAACACCTCCCTTCCCACCCAGTGAGAAAGAGGCACCTTCACTCATCACACTCCCTTGCTCTGGTTAATACCAGCATATTTTATAGAACCTGGATGCGTTCAGCTTGGTTTGTCAAGAGACGGAGGCTCTGTATTCTGTCTGCACCGTAGTTAATTTACATGATTTGAACCTCTTTTGGAGACAATTTGTTCTGTGTCATCAGATTTAAGTGTCTCCAAGCTGCTAGCAGAGGAGCAGAGAAGCTTATGACGGTCCTTTCATAGGAAACGTGCATCACAGGAATATAAACCAGCCCCTCAGAGGAGCAGTGCTGACATAAATCTGCTCTGATCCTACTCAAGGGTGTTGGAATGTGTTTATTTTCTTGTTGTTATTATTTCAGTGTTTGCCTTCTAGAACGAACCTGGCTGTTAGGGATTGTTAACTAAGATAAAGTGTTTCCACTGAAACCTCCTCGTGATGCATATTGGCCAAATCTTCATTTTGAATCTTGCCCAGAAATAATCCTTAGAGGTTGTTTTAGTATATTTAAGGAAGGAAAGGGAGACAGCAAAGAAGGAGAAGGAAGAGGAGGAGAAGAGGAGGGAGGAAGCAGACATTTTACATTTCTGCTTGGTCTTCCAGCTAAATTAGTTTATTTCAAGTTTCTCTTGGCAAGAGCTTCCTCGGAGAAACGTTATGGTACACTAATCTATTCTGAATAGATTTGTAGAAACTTTTCCTTAAGTAGGTCTTGCATTTAAGGGCTCTGTGTAGCATTCACATTTGGGAAAGAGCTCCTCCGTGTCTGTGTTCTCTGCAAACACACATGCGAGAGCCCTGGATGCTTATGCTCAGGCATGTGGAGCTGCTGTGTTTAAATAATGGCTCTTGCCAACAGCAGAAACCTACCCATATCTAATTTACATGGGAACTAAGTAACTGGCATTTGGCTGGGCTGATGGAGCACATCATGATTTTAAATATCATCTGGATGTATCAATGTTCACCAAGAGATCTTAGTAAAGTAAGATGCATAAACAGCTGATATCAGACTAGAATACTGATGTACATAGTTACATAAAAGACACATTGAAGGTATCCTACAACAAGGATTGGTACTGCTTTTATATATATATATACATTACCTTGTGCTCTCTCGTGGATAGGATTTCTGGGATACAATTCCTTATCTTTGCTTCTCTGGGCATAATTGACTTATATCATTCATGGTATAGACACAGGAAAGTCTTTCTAAATGACAGCAATTAAGAGCAACCATGAAGCTGAATTCTGCATATTTAAGATGATTTGTTTTTCCTCACTGTAACAGATGCTCACCAGGCTTAGAGATGTTGCAAGTGGTTACTTAGAGGTGGCACAGCTCAGGATAAGATGGTGAGCCATCCTGATGGATTTCACGTGCAGAATGTGATATTAGAACAGCCTCACTGGCAACTGTCCTCATTAATTATAAGAATCGAGTCTTAGGCTAACACCACTAATTGGGAAAAAATTAATTGCTTGGACCAAGAAATAGGCATTTGGCAGGATACCAAGTATCTCTGTTGGTTTGTGTAAGTCCTGCCTGGAGGCAGGTAAGCAAACTAAATTGCCATTTTAGACTCTTCAAGCTTTTATGATTTTTTAATAGTTAATATATAATTGGATAGTTTGATAAATTCAGAAAACAACTTATTTACTTTGAAATCATGTAAGAAAGAGTTTTCTCTTTTTTTTCAGAGGAGAAGCGGCTCTGCCAAGAAGCACACCAGTGGAAAGCTTGCCTGTGAAAGCGCGCATCCCTCCCCCTCACCTCGAATTCCCAAAGTGCACGCATATGGCCTGGACTGGACACCCACAAACTCGCTTCCACATTGACCAGTGTTGCCAGCCAGATGGCCGCACGATAGCCTGAGAGCCTCTTGTTCCATCTCTGGGATCCTCAAAATAGGAACTTTGCCTATGTTCAGTCCGCGTTGCCTGTGACACCTAGCGTCCATCTGACTGTCTATCTCTCTATTCACCCATCCATCTATCCTTCTTGCTATGCATCCACCTACCTACCCAAGTTTCCATCTGTGGTTGTGGCTTACTCTCTACGTTATGCCTGACACTCGCGACTCTATGAACTGTAGCCCGCCAGGCTCCTGTGTCCGTGGGACTTCCCAGGCAAGACTATTGGAGAGGGTTGCCATTTCCTTCTCCAGGAAATCTTCCCAACCCAAGGATCAAACCTGTGTCTCCTGCATTGGCAGGTGGATTCTTTACCACTGAGCCACCTGAGAAGCCCCAAAGTATCCATCTAGTCGCAACTAAAAATAATAAGTAGATGAATACTCAGTGAAAACATAAAGATCACATGTCCTCCATAATATAATAAAATAAAAAGTAGGTTGCCCAGTTTTCTTAAAAAAAAAACAAAAAACTTTTTTTAATTGAGGAATCATTTATTTACAGTATTGTGTTGGTTTCTGCCAAACATCAACATGAATCAGCCACAGGTATATAAATGTCCCTTCCCTCCTGAGCCTCCTCCACCACCTTTCCCACCCCACCCCTCTAGGTGGTTACAGAGCCCTGGTTTGAGTTCCCTGAGTCACACAGCAAATTCCCCCTGGCTATCTGTTTTGTATATGGTAATGGAAGTTTCCATGTTACTCTCTCCATACATCCCACACTCTCTGACCTCCCGCCTCTTCGTGTCCATAAGTCTGTTCTCAATGTCTGCATCTCCACTGCTGCCATGCAAATAATTTCATCAGTACCATCTTTCTACACTCCATATATATTTGTTAGTATATGTCTTTACCTCCTGACTTTCATAGCATGACGGGTCCTGGAGTCAGAAGGTCCTCTGTGATCCTGAGAATGAGAACAAAGAAGTCAGGAGAAGTGAAAGAACTTTCCCAAAGAGTTCTTCTTAAAAGCCAGCTAGAACTCGAGTGCCTTTTACCTTGAACATCTTGCCTATATTTATTTCAGTGGTGCAATGCTCACTGGAGGAAATTAAAATTTCCGAAACATCACTCTTCCAGTATAAGAGAAAGATTTACTATTTTCACAAGCTTTGCATGAAGCTGCATGGATTACCTGGGGAAGGTTTCAAATTGTTCCTCAAGATCATGGTCCCAATAAGGTGGCCAGAAGAAGCACAGGACAAGGGCAAGAGCTTTGACTTGAGTGGAGCGCACAGTGGAGCGCAGCAGGGAGATGGAGTCGGTACTAAAGGACCATGCGTCCCGGCTAATGGATCAGACCATCTTGTCTAGCGCAGGGCTGGCCTTTTCACCCTCCACCCTGTTCATGAAGGTGGACGAACCAGAGCTCTCTTTCGGTTCATCTGCTAAGGTGGTCTTGCTTTGAAACACAGAAATTGTTCTTTCTTCTATAATGAAGTCCCTCACTCATCATTCTTTTATTTTCTGTGTTTATTTCATAGTATTCAATGCTTATGAGTGGAATCATCTCATTAATTCATTGCTGGCAAGAACAAATGCTCTGAGACGTATAAGGATGACAACTCTCTGGCATGAATCTCTGGCAGAATCTGGGATATTTTGTCTATAATTCAAAAGGGTCTGTGCCTGTGAAAATCTTTCAGAAAGTAAGCCACGAAATTACCTCTAACTACTTTCATTATGTGGAACAATCCTCTACCCAGAGCACATTGTGTTACAAAGGACACAGAAATGCCCAGATGGCATTTTGAGTGTGCTGGGTAGCGTTATTGTACAGAACACAGGGGACGGAGCGGCTGTTAACTGCCGGGAGCATCCTGGACATGGCCGGCACTGCTCAGCGGGGTGAGATGGCTCGGTGAGAGCTCTTTCAGACACGGATGGCCTCATCCCAAAGTTTAAATTCTGTCAAATTGCCCCTCTGTGATGACAATTGCTCGTAGGAGTGATACATGGGCCTCAGTAAAACAAGGTCTGGGCAGCTCTCTGAATCAACTTATTAAAATGCAAAAGTTTGATTCTATAAGCTGATAGTTTAGAAACAATTTTTACTCAACCCCCAGGAACCATCTCCAGACAGCGAGCTAAGACTAAATGACCTCATTCTCTATTGCGCATGTCACGGGTGTACAATTGGCAGGGACATCCCAGGGTTTTGTCCGGGCTGAGCTATTAATAACAGCAGGGTAAGCCCAACTAGCGATCCAAAAACTCTAATCATAAATGAATGCCGTAAAACACCTACAACTGTAAATAAGACTAGCGTATCTCTGAACTTCATGTTAAATTATAGAATGTGTTCCTCATAATTAAAACCCCAGATAGTTTCTTCCATTCAGCTTCACACAAACTCTGTAAAAGCAGTGTTAAATACCTCTATGAACTATCGGGAGGATGCTACAGACACGGGACATTTCTTAGGTATTTAAGATCCAAGCTGGTTATTGAGCTAACCTCTAAGAGTACACAGAAGCAAAGGAACCACAGAACTTAGGTATGATCAGCATCTCTTTACTCAATCCTCTTGCTTCAGAGGTTACAATGAAGTCTGCTTCTAATTTTGACATGGAAATTTTTTCTTCCTAGGAAATATTTCCACATTTTGCATCATTCTTTACCCATAAGAATTCCTTCTTTTTATTTCATTTAAAGATTTCTTGCTTGTCACCATAACAAGAGTTCTGAGTAAAAACAAGAGTTCCGAGCAAATTGCAAGATGTGTGATTAAAATCGACCTTAGTGTGATCTTTTCCCAGGACGGCAGCATCCCCATGATGCGATTGTTACCCATTACCTTCCATTCAAGCTCTCTTATTTTCATATTTGATGCAAAAAAGAACACTTAAGAATTTCAAGGTGCACCCTGGAGGGATTCAAACCCTCTTCGCTTTCTCTCACCAGATAAGTGGTCTCCGTTCACTGGTCTTCTGAAGTGGTCCTCTTCTCTGTTATGAAAAGAGTGGTTGAAATCACATCAATTTACATATTGCTATGAATTCCTCTGGCTTTTAGCAATACTTTTCAAATCTTCTAAGGAGAGTTCAGAAAAAAATTATTTCACTGCATGCATGCCTGACTTACAGAAATTGGTGATACCTGCTATTTCAAATTGGCTCCTAAATAGTCTTCTACCCTCTTCCACCAGGTTCCTGTCATTCTGAATGCTTCCCAGGCTGCCTTCCCTGGCACAAAATGAGAGCAAAGGAACAAAATAGCCTGGGTTTGAACAGCTATTGGCAGTGTCAGCTTCTCCAAACCTGCCCCCATTCTTCCCATGATCCCAGCTGGAAATAATGCCTCTGCAATTCATAACAAAGAGTACAGATTCCACAGTCTCCCGAACACACCCCAAGTCTTATATTTCTGGTCTTGCAGAGCTGATGTAACTTTTTAAAAAATCTGTTATTATGGCTTATGTGAGCAAATTTTAAAGCTTCTCAATATTTACATTTATTTTTGATACTTGGAGAACTGAAAGGACAGTCTGCTGCAAACGCAGCTTTCATATTTCAGCCATTTGTAGGAAATATGCACTGGATGGACCTTACATGTGATAATAATCAGATGGATATCTTTTACTGAGTGAATGGTTTATTGCAAAGAGGAGGGCAGTTCATGCAGAACAAAGAAAATGAGGGTTGACTTGTCATATAAATGTTAGATGAGTCTCTGTAATCTTTTTTGCTGGCATCTTAAAATGTTCTCCTCTCTCTAAGGAATATGGGTCTTATAAGCCTCATTATTATGGAGGTAATTATTTCAAATTTTGTTTCCTTGTTTGGGGGGAGGGTAGCATGCCCAGATAAAGGTAAATGGAAACGCTCAGTAGCGCAATAATTTGTGCGCCTATAAGGAAAGCACTCAGAACAGCCCTGGGAGGGACACTTCGTTGCGGAACAGCAGACACTGGGACTCCCCAGCTCCTGGGAGAGGCCGTCTCTTCCTTGGGGCCCTGCATCTACGAGCGCTTGGCCCTGGTGGNTGCGCCTATAAGGAAAGCACTCAGAACAGCCCTGGGAGGGACACTTCGTTGCGGAACAGCAGACACTGGGACTCCCCAGGTCCTGGGAGAGGCCGTCTCTTCCTTGGGGCCCCGCATCTACGAGCGCTTGGCCCTGGTGGGTGTTGCGGATGCTGGAGACACTGAGGGCTGCGTGGAGGGCTGCATCTGCATAAAGAACTTTGGGGCTTCCTGGCCATCGATTCACTGAGAGGGGGGCCCCATCCTCAGACCTGGGGCCCAGCATCAGGCGGGGTCAAGGTGAGTTGGAGCGCAGCTGGTGTCCACCACACTGACCCTCCTCCGGCCTGGCTGCCCAGAAAGCCATGTAGACTGTCAATGCAGAGGTAGTTAGGGCTGCAGGTGAAACCTCAAGGAGCCATCCTTGGAGCTTTCCTGGTGGCCCAGTGGTTAAGAATTCACCCTCCAATGCAGGGGCACAGGTTCGATCCCTGGATGGGGAACCAAGAGTAATTATTACTCTCTAACAATAACCAAAAAAATAGGCTTAAATAAATTCATTACATAATCCAAAAGTCTGTTCTTTACACCTGTGTCTCTTTTGCTGTCTTGCATACCAGAGGGATGAGGTGGGGAGGGAGGTGGGCAGGAGGGTTCAGGATGGGGGACAATGTACCCCTGTGGCTGGTTCATGTCAAAGTATGGCAGAAACCACCACAGTGTCGTAAAGTAATTAGCCTCCAATTAAAACATATAAATTAATTTTTAACTCATTGTAATAATGATATCTGATCCAAGGAGAATGTAGCTGGTTGTTTCCATACATTTTCATGTGCAATTTCTTCCACTCTCTTCAGCTTATTTTCCACTGACAACTCCTGTTTTGGAACCTATGCTGCGGTGTGTCCTCCTCCTGAATTTTTGCCACCCTTCTTACTTCTCTTCTGTCCTCAGGTTCTAGGCTATAGAGCACCATCTTCATAATGTTTCAGGTATAAAGGCCCAGATTCCACACAAGAATGCAAGCACCCCAGGGTTTAGGAGCCTCTCACAGCACCCAGAGTGGAGAGGAGTCGAGTAAAAATTCTGGGAGACTCACTGACCTTCCCTTGCTTTAAGAAGACTTTACCTCTAGTTAGCATCTGTTCAGCAAATGCTCTTTCTGAAGATTCTTCCACTGAAACATTCTCTGGCTATACCTGTACTCACTACTGTGCTGCATTTGAAGACTCATGTTTTAAAACCCCAGAATCTTAGAATGACAGGAAATTTAGAAACTTTTAACCAGCAGTTTTTGTGAAACTATTTTCTAGGCAGACTTGAGCAAAATCAGATGCTGGTGAAATTGTGTGAGACTCATTCTCCTTGCAGAGTTCATCAGGACAGGAGGTGGGTTTTGGAGCAGGCAAAGGGCCTGGGCTGAGAACGTTAGGACAATCTGGTTTTCTGTAATGGGGTGACATTATTAAAAGTGGGGGATTTGGGCAAATCAGGCTGAAAGGGAAAACCTTAGAGCCTTGGGTATGCATGGAATCCCAAGACCTCTTTCTCCACCATCTTTCTCCCTAAGAGTCTTTATCACTTGTCACCCCTACTTTTGGGGTCTGGTGCAATTCTGTAGGACAGGGATAATCACTGCTCCAGGAATCGTACGGCCCCTACGATTCCTGTTTGCAATCAGAGAGTTTCAGAGATAGAAGAAAATCAAGACAGGAATCCATACGTCTGAATACTGTATATACAGAAATATTGTTTTCTGTGTGCTTGCCTCAAATGAGAAGCCTTGGACTTCAGGATATCACCACTGAGAAAATTAGTATAGAACCAAGAGGACAAGCTCGACAGGCATTTAGAGCACTTCGCCCTACAGTCCCCAAGGTGAAGAATCCAAGGAAATAGCCTGAACAGCATTAAGCACAGACTCAGCCAACCAGGTGCTGACCTGTGCCCATGTGCCTACCCTTCTACTGATTGGAAACGTCTGCTGACTTGACCAAAGGCGTTGGACCTGGACTTTCCTGGTGGTCCACTGGTTAAGAATCTGCCTGCCAATGCAAGGGACGTGAGTTCCATCCCCATCTGGGAAGATCCCACAGGCTGTGGGGCAGCTAAGCCCATGTGCCACAGCTGCTGAGCCTCTCCTCTAGAGCCAGCATCCTGCAAATACCAGACCCTGTGCCCTGCAACAGGAGAAGCCCCCAGCGTGAGAAGCCTGTGCGTTGCAGCCGAGAGTGGCCCCTGCTCGCTGCAACTAGAAAAAAACCCGAGCACAGCAACAAAGGCCTAGGGCGGCCACAAACAAGTACATTAATTTTAAAGAAGGCAATGGACCATGTGATTGAGGTTTCTAGGCACAACTATACAAGCTTGGTTTTTCCAGTGGGCATGTATGGATGTGAGGGTTGGACCATAAAGAAAGCTGAGCGCATAAGAATAGATGCTTTTGAACTGTGGTGTTGGAGAAGACTCTTGAGAGTCCCTTGGACTGCAAGGAGATCCAACCAGTCCATCCTAAAGGAGATCAGTCCTGCATGCTCATTGGAAGGACTGATGCTGAAGCTGAAGCTCCAGTACTTTGGCCACCTGATGCAAAGAGCTGACTCATTTGAAAAGGCCCTGATGCTGGGAAAGATTGAAGGTGGGAGGAGAAAGAGGGGATGACAGAGGATGAGATGGTTGGATGGCATCACCGACTCGATGGACATGAGTATGAGTAAGCTCCAGGAGTTGGTGATGGACAGGGAAGCCTGGTGTGCTGCAGCCCATGGAGTCGCAAAGAGTCAGACACGACTGAGAGAATGAGCTGAACTGATATATGCACCATTTCTTCAGCAAAACTGTGCCAACTGGCAGAGGACACCCATCACCAGCACCTAGTGGGTGGGGCAGGTGTTAGCTGTGCTTCCCTGCATTCAGTGAAGACAGAGGGCTGTCTGAGAGTATTTCAGTGTGTGTGTATGTGTGTGTGGAGGGGGACTGCTCTTTTGCAGGTCATGCATATTCAGAAGGTCTGCAATGCCTGCCTGCTTACAATGCAGTAACATCCGTGGTCTTAATGACTGGCATCCGTCCTTTCTTAAATTCACCCTCCTTTGAGATGCAAAACCACCTACTATCTTTTGAATATGAGCAGATTATTTTAAAAGCTACATATCATGTCTCTTGGTATCTCTTGATTTGCCTGAGAGTTCATCTTGATGAATAATTCCTTGGGGAAGAGGGGATGCAAAGAAGGAAAACAATGTTTGCAGAGTTAAAGTCTGCAAAATGCCTCATCCACTCACAGGAGAAATCTGGAGGTCTAAATTGTGCAAATGAGTTTAATTCCTGTTTAAAGGGCTTCTGTTTAAATCCTCCCCTTATCCCTAAAGCAAGCTAAAATTACCAAAGACATTTGGGGAATTTGAAATGTAAAATCCTTCTTAAAGAAAATTCCTGTTTGCAATCAGAGAGTTTCAGAGATAGAAGAAAATCAAGACAGGAATCCATACGTCTGAATACTGTATATACAGAAATATTGTTTTCTGTGTGCTTGCCTCAAATGAGAAGCCTTGGACTTCAGGATATCACCACTGAGAAAATTAGTATAGAACCAAGAGGACAAGCTCGACAGGCATTTAGAGCACTTCGCCAGAATTTCACTTTTAATGATGCAACTGCAAATGAGTGTAGGTTTGTAATTAGCAGAGAGAACAGATGGTGAAGACTCCGTTTAAAGTGTTCATTAAGATAACCTTCACTGCCAAGTTCCCGTCCCTGCTACGCGGCGGCTGCTCGGTTGAAAGGCGTTGCGCAGAGATGAGAAGGAGGAAGGATNCAACTGCAAATGAGTGTAGGTTTGTAATTAGCAGAGAGAACAGATGGTGAAGACTCCGTTTAAAGTGTTCATTAAGATAACCTTCACTGCCAAGTTCCCGTCCCTGCTACGCGGCGGCTGCTCGGTTGAAAGGCGTTGCGCAGAGATGAGAAGGAGGAAGGATCCGGGCAGTGGGAAACGCAGCGCCGCAGATTCCCCATTGTCTGCCCGCTTCCAGACGTGCGCAGCGCGGAGCCCAAAGGTGCTCAGGAATAGCTGAACATCCGCGTTCTAGAGGCACGGTCTTCCAGCTCTGTGTCAGGAAGTGCAGCTCCCGGGGCTGTGGGTTGGAAGCAGCCTCGCCAGGGGACGCATCGTACCCGCTTTGCAGCATCCCCACTCCTGAGCGTGGGCTGGACTTGACAGCGGGCTTCTGACAAATACAGAAGATGGAAGCAATGGGGTCGTTTCCGAGATCAGGCAGCAAGGACACTGGCTGTCTCTTGCTGCAGGGAAGCCAGCGCCCAGGCTGTGAGCTGTCCTGCAGGGAGGTCCAGATGTGAGAAATCCGTGCCTCTGCCCAACAGCCAGGGCTGAGGCCGCCAACAGCCATGTGAGAGAGCCCGCAAGTGGATCCTCCCCCGGCTGGACCTTGGCTGCAGGCTTTTGAGGCACCAAACTGATACACATTCAGATCCTTGGCTCACGGACACTGGGGGTCACTGGGCGATAAACGCTGTTTAAGCATCAGGCAGTTCTTTATGCAGCCATAGATAATGAACCCATTCTCCAAAGAGGCAGGAGCTCAGAAACCCAAGGCTTCTGTCCAATTATTCAATGGGCAGATGGCCCACTCGTTCTCTTTTTGTTTTCTCATTTTATGTAATTACAGTCAAGCAGTGGGTTCCTGGAATCTCAGTGAGAACATAGGATGAACAACCTTGTCAAAATATTCGATAGTAATATATTTGGTTGAACTTTTACACATAATTAAAATGTCAAATTGATCTTGCAGGAAAGTTAAACAGCCTGGTTATCTTTAGAATAGGTTGCCAGGGATCGTGTGTTTTCATTTCTGTGTGACTGGAGGTGGAAAAACGTGCCCAGGGAGGCTGAACTCTGTCTGTGGGGTCAGGTCCTTGTGTCTTTGTGGCGCATGCACGCGCACAGCCTGAGCACTGAGCTCCGGCAGTGAGGCTGTGCTGGCTGGACGCTCCCTTGGACTTGTTTTATACCATTTGCATGAGTCACAAGTGTCTTGCAGTGTCTGCTTTTCTACACAGTACCCCGTTTTTAGAGGAAAAGAAAAATGAAACTCACACGGGTTCCTTTCTGTCTTACTATCGAGAAACCGCTTTGTCCTCTTGTTCTCGTTTTTCCCAGTTTCTAAGCTTTGGGATCCTGTGGGCTCTGCCTTGAGAACCCTTCTCTTCTGTGCATTTCTCCCTTGCTGTTTTCGCTGTCCCGTCGCTAAGCCGTGTCCGACTCTCTGTGACCCCACGGGCTGCAGCACGCCAGGCTTCCCTGTCCTTCACCATCTCCTGGAGTTTGCTCTAACTCAAGTCCTCGCTTGCTCCCTCGGTGCCCTCATCGGGTCCTAAATTGCTTCATAAGATGCATGTGTCCCTCCTGAGCTCCAGACTCAGGCACCTTGACATCACACTTGGATGTCTAAAAGAAATATTCCATTTAAAATGTCCAGAAGAAGAACTAACTCCTGATTTTTCCTGCTGGTGTTCCCTGGCCCCCACTTTAGCCAAAAATATGCTCATTTACCAAGTGAGCACGTATTGGGGATAGTTCTGACTCCGGAAGCCCCTCATTCAAGCCATCAGTGGGTTTTGCTGCCTCCGTCTTGAAAACATATACCAAATATGACCACTACTTACCACCTCCGCTGGATCCAAACGAGGCCAGCCCACCAGCACCTCTGTCTGCACTAATGCAGTGTCAGGCTGATAACATCTTAGGCAATATATCATGAGGAAGCCAGAGTGATTTGTTAAAACCATATATTAGATTGTACCACCTTTTTTTTTTATCTCCTCTTTCACTTTCATCAAGAGGCTTTTTAGCTCCTCTTCACTTTCTGCCATAAGGGTGGTGTCATCTGCATATCTGAGGTTATTGATATTTCTCCCGGCAATCTTGATTCCAGCTTGTGTTTCTTCCAGTCCAGCATTTCTCATGATGTACTCTGCATATAAGTTAAATAAGCAGGGTGACAAAAGACAAAAATGAATCAGGGTGTTTTTCTTACAGTTTCAAGGCTGTAACTATCCACCATTCATGTGGGGAAAATCCTTTTTTTGCTATTAGGCCCCAATATCCAGGTTCACAAAAACATATTTCCCTGCAGTTTCAAAGCTGTGTAAAGACAGTCCTAGGACACACTGTCTCACTGCATGAGAAAAGAGTTCAGGAGAAAGTGTTCTGTGAGTGTTGACTACCAAAGGTTAGGTGAAATTGTACTGTCATAGAACCTGCCAGCAAGAAGTGGCTAGCAGCCTGTTTCTGAAAGAAAACTAAGATATTTGACAAATTTGTTGTTGTAATAAAGAATGAAACTAGTGTGTTTTTCTGGCAGTGTGAGGCTGCAAATATCCATCTTTCACAGGAGAAAATAATGGTTTTATCATTAAAGCATAATTCCCAGGTTCACAAAAACATGTTTACTAGTGGTTTCAGACTCTGTAGAGACACACCTAAGACACCACTCCATGAGAAAAGAGGTCAAGGAGGGGTGTTTTGTGAGTGTTGAATGCCATATCTGTTGTTACTCAGATTAGATGAAACTGTACTCTCAGATGACTTCCAAGGATGAAGTGGCAAGCAGCCATTTTTGTTGAGCACAAATGCTTAACCAAAGCTGTCACTGTAATGAAGAGAAAAGGAAACCACTGTGCTTTTCTGGCAGGTTTGAAGCTGCAACTATCACGTTTTCATAGGTGAAAATACTGCTTTTACCTTCAGGTCCCACTTTCAAGGTTCACAAAAGCGTGTTTCCCTGCCAATTCAGAGCTGTGTAAGGCCACACGTAGGGCACACTATCCCATTCCGTGAGAAAAGAAGTCAGGGGAGAGTGTTTTGTGAGTGTTGACTACCACACCTGTTGTTACCCTGGTTAGGCGAAACTGTAATGTCAAATGACTTCCCAGCTAGAAGTGAGAAATGGTCAGTTTCTTTAAAAAAACTGAAATACTTGAACAAAGTTATTGATGTTATGAAGAGAAAAATGAACCAATTTATTTTCCTGGAAGTTTTATGGCTGCAAGTATCCAGCTTTCTCAAGGGGAAAATGCTTCTTTTGCCACCAGGTCCCAATACCCAGGATCACAAAAACATGTTCCCCTGCTGTTTCAGAGCTTTGTAAAGACATGGCTAGGACACACTGCCCCATTCCATGAAAAAGAGGTCAAGGGAGAGTGCACTGTGAGTGCTGACTGCCATACCCGTTGTTACCTTGTTTGGGTGAAATTGTAGTATAAGAGATGACTTCCCAACAAAGAAGTGGAAAGCAGCATGTTTCTTTCACAAAACTCAAATACTTGACCAAACTTGCTGTTTCTATGAAGACATAAATAGGTGTGTTTTTCTGGTAGGTCTGAGGCTACAACTATCCAGCTTTCCCAGGTGAAATACTGCTTTTACCATGAAGGCCCAGTTCCCAGGTTCACAAAATCGTGTATATCAGCAGTTTTAGACAGTGTAAAGAACTCCTAGGATACACTGTATCATCCCATGAGAAAGAGGTCAGGGGAGAGTGTTCAGTGAGTGTTGACTGTCATACATGTTGTTACCCCGATTAGGTGAAACTACTGCCAGAAGACTTCCCAGCAAGAAATGGCAATCAGCGGGTTTCTTTCCGAAAATTCAAATTATTGACCAAAGCTATTGTTGTTATGAATAGATAAATGAACCAGGGTATTTTTCTGGTATTTTGAGACTGTAAATATCCAGCTCTCAGATGGGGATAATACTAATTTTGCCATCAGACTCCAATTCCCAGTTTCACAAAAGCATGTTTCCCTGAAGTTTCAGAACTGTGTAAAGACACACCTAGGACACACTATACCATTCCATGAGAAAAGAGATCAGGGTAGAGTGTTCTGTGAGTGTGGACTGCCATATCAGTTGTTACACTGATTAGGTGAATCTGTAGTCAGAGAAATTTCCAGCCTGAAGCAGCAAGCAGACTGTTTCCAAAAACTCAAATATTTGATCAAAGCTGTTGCTTTAATGAAGAGAAAAAAATGAACATTGTGTTTTTCTAGCAGGTTTGAGACTGCATCTCTCCAGGTTTCACAGGGGAAATACTGCTTTTACTGTCAAGTCCAAATTCCCAGGTTCACGAACACATGTTTTCTTGCAGTTTCAGAGCTGTGTAAAGACAAACCTGGGACACACTGTACCATTCCATGAGAAAAAAGGTCAGGGGAGAGTGTTCTGTGACTGTTGTCTGCCCAAATGTTGTTACCTAGATTAGGTGGAACTGTATTCTCAGATGACTTCTCAGTAAGAAGTGGCAAACAGGCAGTTTCTCTCAGAAAGGACAAACACTTGAACAAAGCAGTTGTTGTAATGGGAAGAAAAGTGAACCAGTGTGTTTTTCTGGTGGGCTTAAGGTTGCACTATCCAGCAGATGACTTCCTGGCGGGAAATGGCAAGTAGCCAGTTTCTTTTAGAAAACTTAAATACTTGACAAAGCTTTTGTTGTAATGAAGAGAAAAATGAACCAGTGTGTTTTTCTGGCAAGTTTGAGGCTGAAACTGTCCAGCTTTTACAGGGGTAAAATACTGCTTTTGCAATCAGGCCACAATTTCCATGTTCACAAAAACATGTTACCCTGCAGTTTCAAAGCTATGTAAATACACACAAAGGAAACACCGTACCATTCCATTAGAAAAGTGATCAAGGGAGAGTGTTCTTTGATTGTTGACTACCATACCTGTTGTTACCCAGCTTAGGAGAAAATGTACTGTCAGATGACTTCCCAGCAATAAGGGCAAGCAGACTGTTTCAGAAAACTCAAATACTTGATCAAATTTGTGGTTGGAATGAAGAGAAAATGAGTCAGTATGCTTTTCTGGCAGGCTTGAGGCTGCAACTATTGAGCTTTCACAGGGGAAAATGCTGCTCTTACCACCAGGCCTCAGTTTCCAGGTTCACAAAAACATGTTTAACTGCCATTTCAAAGCTGTGTAAAGACACACCTAGGACATACTGTAGCATTCCATTAGAAAAGTGATCAGGGGAGAGTGTTCTGTGTGTTGACTTCTGTAATTTTTGTTACCCTGATTAGGGGAAACTATATAGATGACTTCCCTGGAAGAAATCACAAGCAGCCTGCTTGATTCAGAAAACTCAAATACTTTACCAAAGTTGTTGTTTAATAAAGAGAAAAATGAACGAGGGTGTTTTTCTGGCAGATTTTAGGCTGTATCTTTCCAGTTTTCACAGGAGCAAAATACTGTTTTTGCCATCAGGCTCCAATTGTCAAGTTCACAAAACATGTGAACACATGTCCCTGCAGTCTCAGGGCTGTGTAAATACAGACTTAGGACACACTGTACCATTCCATGAGAAAAGGTATCAAGAGAGAGTGTTCTGCGAGTGTTTACTGCCATACCTGTTGTTACCCTGAGTAGGAAAAACTGTACTGTTAGATGACTTCCATGCAAGAAGAGGCAAGCAGTCTGTTTCCTTTGCAAAACTCAAATACATGACCAAAGTTGTTATAACGAAGAGATAAATGAACCAGTGTGATTTTCTGGCAGGTTTGAGGCTGCAACTATCTGGCTTTCCCAGGGGGAAAATCCTGTTTTTGACATCAGGCCCCAAAACTCAGGTTTACAAAAACACGTTTCCCTACAGCTTTGCTGCTGCTGCTGCTAAGTCGCTTCAGTCGTGTCCGACTCTGTGCGACCCCACAGATGGCAGCCCATGAGGCTCCCCCGTCCCTGGGATTCTCCAGGCAAGAACACTGGAGTGGGTTGCCATTTCCTTCTCCAATGCATGAAAGTGAAAAGTGAAAGTGAAGTCGCTCAGTCGTGTCCGACTCAGCGACCCCATGGACTGTGGCCCACCAGGCTCCTCCATCCATGGGATTTTCCAGGCAAGAGTGCTGGAGTGGGGTGCCATTGCCTTCTCCTCCCTACAGCTTTAGAACTGAATAAATACACATCTAGGACACACTGTACCATTCCATGAGAAAAGTATCAAGGAAGAATGTTCTGTGAGTATTGACTCCCATAACTGTTTTTATCCTGATTAGGTGAAACTATACTTTCAGATGTCTTCTCAGAAAGTAGAGGCAAGCAGCCTGTTTCTTTTAGAAAACTCAAATACTTCACCAAAGTTGTTATGACAAAGAGAAAAATGAACTGGGGTGTTTTCCTGGAAGGTTTGATGAAGCAACTATCCAGATTTCACATGAGGAAAATACTACTTTTATCATCAGTCACCAGTTCCCAGGTTCACAAAACATGTTTCCCAGCAGTATCAGAGCTGAATAAAGACACTCCTAGAATACACTGTGCTATTGCATGAGATAACAGTCAAGGGAAAGTGTTCTGTGAGTGTTGATTGCCATAACTGTTGTTATCCTGATTAGGTGAAACTGTACTGTCAGATGAGTTTCCAGCAAGAAATGGCAAGCAGCTTATTACTTTCAGAAAACTCAAATACATGACCGGAGTTATTTTAATGAAGAGAGAAATGAACCAGAATGTTTTCCTGGCAAGTGTGAGGCTGCAATGATCCAGATTTCAAGGGGGGAAAATACTGCTTTTACCATCAGGTTCCAGTTCCCAGCTTCACAAAACTTGCTTCCCTGCAATTTCAGTGTTGTGTATAGATACACCTAGGACATACTGTAGCATTCCATGAGAAACGAGATCGGGGAGAGGGTTCTGTGAGTGTTGACTGCCATAATCCTCACACCAATTAGGTGAAACTGTACTGTCAGATGACTTCCTACTAGAGGTAGCAAGCAGCATGTTTCAGATAACTCAAATATTTGCTGTCATGAAGTGAAAAAAATGCCAGGGTGTTTTTCTGGCAGGTTTGAGGCTGCAACTATCCATTTTGCATGGGGAGCAGAGAGGGGGATACTGCTTTTGCCATTTAGGCCCACTTCCCATGTTCACAAAAATATGTATCCCTGTAGTTTCACAGATGTGTAAAGAAACTCCTAGGACACAGTGTACCATTCCATAAGAAAAGTGGTCATGGGTGAGTTTTTTATGAGTGTTGACTTCCATACCTATTGCTACCCTAATAAGGTAAAACAACACAGTTTCTTAGCAAAGATCAGGGGAGAGTGTGAGTGTTTAGTGTCATAACTATTGTTACCCAGAAGAGGTGAATCCATACTGTCAGAGACTTCCCAGCAAGAAATGGCAAGTAGACTATTATTTCTTTCAGAAAACTCAGAAAAGTGACCAAAGTTGTTGTAATGAAGGAAAAAATGAATGAGGCTGTTTTTCTGGCAGGTTTGAGGCTGTGATTATCTAGCTTTCACAGGAGGAAAATATTGCTTTTACCATCAGACCCCAGAACCCAAGTGTAACTGTAAATACACACAAAGGACACACATTAAGATTCCATGAGAAAAGAGTTCATGAGAGAGCATTCTGTGTATTTTGACTGCCATAATTGTTATTACTCTGAATAGGTGAAACTGCACTATTAGATGACTTCCAAGAAAGTAGACGCAAGCAGCCTATTACTTTCAGAAAACTCAAATACTTGACCAATGCTGTTGTTGTAATGAAGAGAAAAATGAATCAGTGTTTTTCTGGTAGGTTTGAGACTATAACTATCCAGGTTTCACAGGGGAATATGCTAATTTTTCCATTAGGTCCCAATTCATGGGTTTTTTTTTTTTTTTTTTTTTAAAGTTCTCCTGCAGTTTCAGAGCTGTGTAAAACACTTCTGGGACACACTGGACCATTCCATGTGGAGAGATGTCAGGGAGTATGTTTTATGGTTGCTGTCTACCATACCTGTTGTTACCCTGATAAGGTAAAATTGTAATATCAGATGACTTCCCAGCAAGGAGTGACAAGCAGCCTCTTTCTTTCAGAAAACTCAAATACTTGACCAAAGCTGTTGTTGAAAACAAAGAGAAAAATCAATCAGCGTGTTTTTCTAGCAGGTTTGAGGCAGCAATTTTTCAGCTTTCACAGGAAGAAAATTCTATTTTTACCATCAGGCCCCAGTTCCCAGGTTCACAAAACCATGTTTCCCTGAAGTTTCACAGCTATGTAAAGACACATGTAAGACACACTACCATTTCATGAGAAAATAGGTCAGGGAAGAGTTTTCTGTGAGTGTTGACTCTCATACCTATTGTTGCACTGATTAGGTGAAACTGTACTGTCAGATGACTTCCCAGCAAGAAATGGCAAGCAGGCTGTTTCTTTCTGAAAACTCAGATACTTGACCAAAAATGCTGTGATGAAGAGAAATAGAACCAGTGTGTTTTTCTGGAAGGTTTGAGGCTGTAAATATCCTGCTTTCACAGGAGGAAAACAGTGCTTTTACTATCGGGTCCAAATTCCCACGTTCAGAAAAAACATGTTTCCCTGTGGTTTTAGAGCTGTGTAAAGACACTTTTTTTGTCTTTTCTAAGTTATGATTATAGGTCATTTGTCATATTTAGAACTTATTATTCAAAGATCTCATGAAAACTCTTTTTTGGTGCATATTAATGTATCTTTAGGGAAATTTAAGAACAAGTTTTTGTGTCTAAGTTTTTCAGTTTTACTATATTTTCTGCTTTGTGAGATATACCTACTTTTAATTCCTTTTCTTTAACAACTGAAAGTATATTGGTGACTTGGACTTAGCATTTTTTTGTTTAAATTCTGTTAACTGTCTTTTTTTGACATTTGTATATCATATTAAACAATAACTAGTGTTTTTCCCTGGAGTCTTCCCTGGTGGCTCAGATGGTAAAGCGTCTGCCTGCAATGCGGGAGACCTGGGTTCGATCCCTGGGTTGGGAAGATTTCCTGGAGAAGGAAACAGCAACCCACTCTAGTACTCTTGCCTGGAGAATCCCATGGACGGAGGAGCCTGGTAGGCTACAGTCCATGGGGTCGCAAAGAGTCGGACAGGACTGAGCGACTTCACTTTCACTTTCTTTAGTGTTTTTCCTCTTTCCAGATAGCTTGAGTTTCGTTTGGTTTTCTTCTGATATTTTCTTAATACTGTTGAAAAGTTTATCCCAAGGTTGAGAATTTTAAATTGCACACCAGGAACTGAGAGTAAGGATTCTTCCTGTTGTACTGTTGTAATATTTTGACATTAAAGGTCCATGGAGTCACATATTCTGAAAGCTGTCTGAAAACCTTATAGCCATAAAATGTCTAAACCAACAGGATAATTGTAGGTGTTAGGAATCTTTAAGAGCTTAGGACAGAATCTATTATAACTTCAGGTCAAGAGAGGAATTTGTTCTGAGGGTTAAGAAGAGATTAGATGGAAGTTGATTGTGTCCTTCACACATTGTTATAAAGTAGTTTTATTTTCAAAGACAATATCAGGAAAATAAATAATTGCTTAAACCTTTTGTAGCTTGGCTGATAAACAAGAATTTACCTTCTTTTTTTTTTTCATGTGTCATGCAAATGATTTCAGTGTGTGACATTTGAAGCACATCAAGGCCAAGAGTTTATGTTTTACCTCTGTTGGCACAGGGCACAGCCTTGGGCAGCATGGATGGATTCTGTGTGAATGCATTGGATTGCAGAGAAGAGGCCATTTGAAGAATAGAACATGATCCATCTCTGAATAACCAATTAATATTTTCTTATTAGTGATTGAGAAGTACAGTATATACATATATATGTGTGTATATATATATATATATATATATATATACTTTCCAGATATTTTTAAAAGAACAACAGTTTAATTTTATAAGAAATTGTAGAATTTGACACATAAGAATTACATTTACATTCTACAAGGTCATTATAAAAAAAAGATACAAAAGAATGAAAGCACTGCTGTACACATTCAAAGATTAGATCATTTGTTTTTTCTATTCTTCTGTTTCTCTCTCAATTAAACTAAACTTTCAAAACCTTTTCCTCCTAAAAGAGAGAGAAAAAAATATAAATAAACCCATTCATTAGTTACATTACAAAAAAAGAAAAATGAAAGAAAAAAAAAGTAAGGTGGGGCAACTTCTGGATTAAAATGGAGT
>SJYT01011365.1:85504-109060 GCA_006410635.1 Cephalophus harveyi
TATATATATACAGATATATATACTTTCCAGATATTTTTAAAAGAACAACAGTTTAATTTTATAAGAAATTGTAGAATTTGACACATAAGAATTACATTTACATTCTACAAGGTCATTATGTCTAATATTAAAGCCATAATTTTTTTTTTTTTTTGGTTAGTGCACCCTTGGAATTATTTTTTTCAACTTTCAACCTTTTTGTTGTGTTCTGAGTGAGTCTTATAAAAAGCTCCACCTCTGAACCTTGCATGCCTTGGTCTGCTTCCATTCCTCTAATCCATCTGACCACTGGTTGGAATGTCCTCCTTTTTTCTGCTATAATAGTGTCTTCATCTAGTCCTCTCACTCAAATCTGTTAATAACTAAAAATTATCTCTAATTCAGTCACTTCTACAAAAGTATAATATAAGGTATTGGGTCCAGCAGGTGACATTTTCTTACATTTTCAGGAAATAATATAATGCTTCCTTGTAATCAGCACATTATATTGAAATTAGGTCAGTATTTTCCACAAGTGAAAATTTTTACCTTGCCTGGCAATTAAAGAAACAGAAACACAGAAATCTAAAATCAAACTAGATCAATTTTAATCAGTTATTACTTGAGAACATGTATATAGCTATCTTCATTTGCCTAGTACCAGGAACCCTAATAGTTTCATTTATTTATTTATTTATTTATTATTTCTTCCTTAAAATTTTTTTAATTTATTTTTTGGAGGCTAATTACTTTACAATATTGTATTGATTTTGCCATATGTTGACATGAATCCGCCATGGCTGTACACGTGTTCCCCATCCTGAAGCCCCCTCCCACATACCTCCACATCCCATCCCTCTGGGTCATCCCAGTGCACCAGTCCTGAGCACCTTGTATCATGCATCAAACCTGGACTGGTGATTCGTTTCACAAATGATAATAAACATGCTAAACCATTCGATCCTCGCCCTCTCCCACAGAGTACACAAAGACTGTTCTATACATCTGTGTCTTTTGCTGTCTCACATACAGGTTTATCGTTAACATCTTTCTAAATTCCATATATATGTGTTAGTATACCATATTGGTGTTTTTCTTTCTGGCTTACTTCACTCTGTATAATAGGCTCCAGTTTCATCCACCTCATTAGAACTGATTCAAATGCATTCTTTTTAATGGCCGAATAATATTCCATTGTGTATATGTACCACAGCTTTCTTATCCATTCCTCTGCTGATGGACATCTAGGTTGCTTCCATGTCTTGGCTATTATAAACAGTGCTGCGATGAATATTGGGGCACACATGTCTCTTTCAATTCTGGTTTCCTCACTGTGCATGCCCAGCAGTGGGATTGCTGGGTCATATGGCAGTTCTACTTCCAGTTTTTAAAGGAATTTCCACACTGTTCTCCATAGTGGCTGTACTAGTTTCCACTCCCACCAACAGTGTAAGAGGGTTCCCTTTTCTCTACACCCTCTCCAGCATTTATTGCTCATAGACTTTTTGATAGCAGCCATTCTGACTGGTGTGAAATGGTACCTCATTGTGGTTTTGATTTGCATTTATCTAATAAATAGTGATGTTGAGCATCTTTTCATGTGTTTGTTAGCCATCTGTATGTCTTCTTTGGAGGAATGTCTGTTTAGTTCTTTAGCCCATTTTTTGATTCGGTCATTTATTTTTCTGAAATTGAGCTGCAGGAGCTGCTTGTATATTTTTGAGATTAATTCTTTGTCAGTTGCTTCATTTTCTGTTATTTTCATGATAATTATTTTTTATTTTTTTATTTTTTAAATTTTATTTTTACTTTATTTTACTTTACAATACCATATTGGTTTTGCCATACATTGACATGAATCCACCATGGGTGTATATTAGCTCCCAATCCCGAATTCCCCTCCCACCTCCCACCCCACATCATCTCTCTGGCTCATCCCTGTGCACCAGCTCCAAGCATCCTGTATCCTGTATCGAACATAGGCTTGTGCTTCGTTCTTACATGTTTCTGTTATTTTCTCTCATTCTGTAGGCTGTCTTTTCACCTTGCTTACAGTTTCCTTTGTTGTGCAAAAGCTTTTAATTTTAGTTAGGTCCCATTTGTTTATTTTTGCTTTTATTTCCAATATTCTGGGAGGTGGGTCATAGAGGATCCTGCTGTGATTTATGTCGGAGAGTGTTTTGTCTATGTCTTCCTCTAGGAGTTCTATAGTTTTTGGCCTTACGTTTAGATCTTTAATCCATTTTGAGTTTATTTTTGTGTATGGTGTTAGAAAGTGGTCTAGTTTCATTCTTTTACAAGTGGTTGACCAGTTTTCCCAGCCCCACTTGTTAAAGAGATCGTCTTTTCTCCATTGTATATTCTTGTCTCCTTTGTCGAAGATAAGGTGACCATAGGTGTGTGGATTTATCTCTGGGCTTTCTATTTTGTTCCATTGATCTATATTTCTGTCTTTGTGCCAGTACCATGCTGTCTTGATGACTGTGGCTTTGTAGTAGAGCCTGAAGTCAGGCAGGTTGATTCCTCCAGTTCCATTCTTCTTTCTCAAGATTGCTTTGGCTATTNTATTTCTGTCTTTGTGTCAGTACTATGCTGTCTTGATGACTGTGGCTTTGTGGTAGAGCCTGAAGTCAGGCAGGTTGATTCCTCCAGTTCCATTCTTTCTCAAGATTGCTTTGGCTATTCAAGGTTTTTTTGTATTTCCATACAAACTGTGAAATTATTTGATCTATTTCTGTGAAAAATGCCATTGGTAGCTTGATAGGGATTGTGTTAAATCTATAGACTGCTTTGGGTAGTATACTCATTTTCACTATATTTATTCTTCCGATCTGCGAACACGGTATATTTCTCCATCTATTTGTGTCCTCTTTGATTTCTTTTTTTTTTAACCTTGAAATATTACTATTTTTACTTATTTATTTTTCTTTTTTTATTTTACTTTATTCTACTTTACAATACTGTATTGGTTTTGCTATACATCAACATGAATTTCTTTCATGAGTGTTTTACAGTTTTCTATATATAGGTCTTTTGTTTCTTTAGGTAGATATATTCCTAAATATTTTATTCTTTTCGTTGCAATGGTGAATGAAATTGTTTCCTTTATTTCTCTTTCTGTTTTCTCATTGTTAGTGTATAGGAATGCAAGGCATTTCTGTGTGCTGTTTTATATCCTGCAACTTTACTATATTTGTTAATTAGCTCTAGTAATTTTCTGGTGGAGTCTTTAGGGTTTTCTATGTAGAGGATCATGTCATCTGCAAACAGTGAAAGTTTTACTTCTTTTTTTCCAATCTGGATTCCTTTTATTTCTTTTTCTGCTCTGATTGCTGTGGCCAAAACTTCCAGAACTATGTTGAATAGTAGTGGTGAGAGTGGGCACCCTTGTCTTGTTCCTGACTTTAGGGGAAATGCTTTCAGTTTTTCACCATTGAGGATAATGTTTGCTGTGGGTTTGTCATATATGGCTTTTATTATGTTGAGGTATGTTCCTTCTATTCTTGCTTTCTGGAGGGTTTTTATCATAAATGGATGTTGAATTTTGCCACAGGCTTTCTCTGCATCTATTGAGATAATCATATGGTTTTTGTCTTTCAATTTGTTAATGTGGTGTATTACATTGATTGAGTTGTGGATATTGAAGAATCCTTGTATCCCTGTGATAAAGCCCACTTGGTAATGATGTACGATCTTTTTAATATGCTGTTGGATTCTGTTTGCTAGAATTTTGTTAAAGATTTTTGCATCGATGTTCATCAGTGATATTGGCCTGTAGCTTTCTTTTTTTGTGGCATCTTTGTCAGGTTTTGGTATTAGGGTGATGGTGGCCTCATAGAATGAGTTTGGAAGTTTACCTTCCTCTGCAATTTTCTGGAAGAGTTTGAGTAGGATAGGTGTTAGCTCTTCTCTAAATTTTTGGTAGAATTCAGCTGTGAAGCCATCTGGTCTTGGGCTTTTGTTTGCTGGAATATTTCTGATTACAGCTTCAATTTCTGTGTTTGATGGGTCTGTTAAGATTTTCCATTTCTTCCTGGTTCAGTTTTGGAAAGTTGTACTTTTCTAAGCAATTGTCCATTTCTTCCAAGTTGTCCATTTTATTGGCATATAGTTGCTGATAGCAGTCTCTTATGATCCTTTGCATTTCTGTGTTGTCTGTTGTGATCTCTCCATTTTCATTTCTAATTTTGTTGATTTGATTTTTCTCCCTTTGTTTCTTGATGAGTCTGGCTAATGGTTTGTCAATTTTATTTAACTTCGCAAAGAACCAGCTTTTGGCTTTGTTGATTTTTGCTATGGTCTCCTTTGTTTCTTTTGCATTTATTTCTGCCCTAATTTTTAAGATATCTTTTCTTCTACTAACCCTGGGGTTCTTCATTTCTTCCTTTTTTAGTTGCTTTAGATGTAGAGTTAGGTTATTTATTTGAGTTTTTTCTTGTTTCTTGAGGTAAGCCTGTATTGCTATGAAACTTCCCCTTAGCACTGCTTTTACAGTGTCCCATAGGTTTTGGGTTGTTGTGTTTTCATTTTCATTCTTTTCTATGCATATTTTGATTTATTTTTTGATTTCTTCTGTGATTTGTTGGTTATTCAGCAGCATGTTGTTCAGACTCCATATGTTGGAATTTTAAATAGTTTTTCTCCTGCAATTGACATCTAATCTTACTGCATTGTGGTCAGAAAAGATGCTTGGAATGATTTCCTTTTTTTTTTTTTTTTTAAATTTACCAAGGCTAGATTTATGGCCCAGGATGTGATCTATCCTGGAGAAGGTTCCAGTTGGTTATTCAGAAGCGTGTTGTTCAGCCTCCATGTGTTGGAATTTTTAATAGTTTTTCTCTTGTAATTGAGATCTAATCTTAATGCATTATGGTCAGAAAAGATACTTGGAATGATTTCAATTTTTTTGAATTTATCAAGGTTAGATTTATGGCCCAGGATGTGATCTATCCTGGAGAAGGTTCCATGAGCACTTGAGAAAAAGGTGAAATTCATTGTTTTGGGGTGAAATGTCCTATAGATATCAATTAGGTCTAACTGGTCTATTGTATCATTTAAAATTTGTGTTTCCTTGTTAATTTTCTGTTTAGTTGATCTTTCCATAGGTGTGAGTGGGGTATTAAAGTCTCTTACTATTATTGTGTTATTATTAATTTCCCTTTTCATACTTGTTAGCATTTGTCTTACATAATGTGGAGCTCCTATGTTGTGTGCATATATATTTATAATTGTTATATTTTTTCTTGGATTGATCCTGTGATCATTATGTAGTGTCCTTCTTTATCTCTTCTCACAGCCTTTGTTTTAAAGTCTATTTTATCTGATATGAGTATTGCTATTCCTGCTTTCTTTTGGTCTCTATTTGCATGATGTGAGTGGGGTATTAAAGTCTCCCACTATTATTGTGTTATTGTTAATTTCCCCTTTCATACTTGTTAGCATTTGTCTTACATATTGTGGTGCTCCTATGTTGGGTGCATATATATTTATAATTGTTATATCTTCTTCTTGGATTGGTCCTTTGATCATGATATAGTGTCCTTTGTCTCTTTTCACAGCCTTTATTTTAAAGTCTGTGTTTTCTGATATGAGTATTGCTACTCCTGCTTTCTTTTGGTCTCTATTTGTGTGGAATATCTTTTTCCAGCCCTTCACTTTCAGTCTGTATGTGTCCCTTGTTTCAAGGTGGGTCTCTTGTAGACAACATATATAGGGGTCTTGTTTTTGTATCCATTCAGCCAGTCTTTGTCTTTTGGTTGGGGCATTCAACCCATTTACATTTAAGGTAATTATTGATAAGTATGATCCCATTGCCATTTACTTTGTGGTCTTGGGTTCAAGTTTATACACCCTTTCTGTGTTTCCTGTCTTGAGAAGATCCTTTAGTATTTGTTGGAGAGCTGGTTTGGTGGTGCTGAATTCTCTCAGCTTTTGCTTGTCTGTAAAGCTTTATATTTCTCCTTCACATTTGAATGAGATCCTTGCTGGGTACAGTAATCTGGGCTGTAGGTTTTTCTCTTTCATCACTTTAAGTATGTCCTGCCGTTCCCTTCAGGCCTGAAGAGTTTCTATTGAAAGATCAGCTGTTATCCTTATGGGAATCCCCTTGTGTGTTATTTGTTGTTTTTCCCTTGCTGCTTTTAATATTTGTTCTCTGTGTTTTATCTTTGTTAATTTGATTAATATGTGTCTTGGGGTATTTTGCTTTGGGTTTATCCTGTTTGGGACTCTCTGGGTTTCTTGGACTTGGGTGACTATTTCCTTCCCCATTTTAGGGAAGTTTTCAACTATTATCTCCTCAAGTATTTTCTCATGGTCTTTCTTTTTGTCTTTTTCTTCTGGGACTCTTATGATTCAAATATTGGGGCATTTAACATTGTCCCAGAGGTCTCTAAGGTTGTCCTCATTTCTTTTCATTATTTTTTCCTCTCTGCTTCATTTATTTCTACCATTCTATCTTCTACCTCACTTATCCTATCTTCTTCCTCTGTTATTCTACTGTTGGTTCCCTCCAGAGTGTTTTTGATCTCATTTATTGCATTATTCATTATATATTGACTCTTTTTTATTTCATCTAGGTCCTTGTTAAACATTTCTTGCATCTTCTCAATCCTTGTCTCCAGACTATTTATCTGTAACTCTATTTTGTTTTCAAGATTTTGGATCATTTTCACTATCATTGTTCTGAATTCTTTTTCAGGTAGATTCCCTATCTCTTCCTCTTTTGTTTGGTTTGTTGGGCATTTATCCTGTTTCTTTACTTGCTGAGTATTTCTCTGCTTTTTTCATCTTGTTTATATTGCTGCGTTTGGGGTGGCCTTTCCGTATTCTGGCAGTTTGTGGTTCCTCTTTATTGGGGAGGTTCCTTGCTGTGGGTGGGGTTGGACATGTGGCTTGTCAAGGTTTCCTGGTTAGAGAAGCTTGTGTCAGTGTTCTGGTGTGTGGAGCTGGATTTCTTCTCTCTGGAGTGCAATGAAGTGTCTAGTAGTGAGTTTTGAGATGTCAGTGGGTTTGGTGTGAATTTGGGCAGCCTGTATATTGAAGCTCAGGGTTATGTTCCTGTGTTGCTGGAGAATTTGCATGGTATGTCTTGCTCTGGAACTTGTTGGCCCTTGGGTGGTGCTTGGTTTCAATGTAGGTATGGAGGCTTTTGATGAGCTCTTATCGATTAATGTTCCCTGCAGTCAGGAGTTCTCAGGTATTCTCAGGTTTTGGACTTAAGCCTCCTGCCTCTGGTTTTCAGTCTTATTCTTACAGTAGCCTCAAGACTTCTCCATCTCCTTTTGAAGACAACGGGCTGCCTTTCTGGGTGCCTGATGTCTTCTGCCAGCATTCAGAAGTTGTTTTGTGGAATTTGCTCAGCGTTCAAATGTTCTTTCGATGAATTTGTGGGGGAGAAAGTGGTCTCCCCATCCTATTCCTCTACCATCTAAGGACTGCCTCCTAAAGTGTTTTCAAATAACCAATATTTTTAAGTCTATGAGATAAAGGGCAGATTTAGTATCTTAATTCTATAGTTAAGTAGCTATTCAGGGAAATTTAGTAGGTAGTAATTTGGTAGTAGAGAAATTTAGTAGTAGAGAAATAAGGTCATGATGCTAGAAAGTGATAGAACCAGAACTAGAATGAAAGATATTTTTTCACTGCACTAGGTCACAAGTTAATTATCCTTAGTATTTTCCTTCAGAAAAACCTCTAGATTCAGGAAAATGCGATTGCTGTTGTTCAATCGCCAGGTCGGGTTTGACTTTGCTATCCCATGGACTGCGGCACACTCCTCTGTCCTCAACTGTCTCCTGGAATTTGCTCAAACTCATGTCAGTTGAGTTAATGATGCCTTTCAATCATCTCATCCTCTGTCACCCCCTTCTCCTCCTACCCTCAATTTTTCCCAGCATCAGGGTCTTTCCCATTGAGTCAGCTCTTTGCATCAGGTGGTCCAAGTATTGGAGCTTCACCTTTAGCATCCTTCCAATAAATACTCAGGGTTGATTTTCATTAGGATTGATGACTAGTTTGATCTCCTTGAGATCCTTGAGATCTCCTTGAGATCAAACTAGTCCAAGGGACTCTCAAGAGTCTTCTCCAGCACCACAATTTGAAAACATCAATTCTTCACCTCTCAGCCTGTTTTATGGTCCAACTCTCACATCCATACATGACTACTGGGAAAACTATAGCTTTGACTAGATGGACCTTTGTCTGCAAAGTGAGGTCTTTGATTTTTAATATACTGTCTAGATTTGTCTTAGCTTGCCTTTCAAGAAACAAGTATATTTTAATTTCATGGCTGCAGTCACCATGCAGTGATTTCATCCCCAAGAAATTAAAATCTGTTAGTGCTTCCACTTCCCCCTTCTATTTGGCATGAAGTGATGGGATCCGCAGCCATGATCTTAGGTTTTTGAATGTTGAGTTTCAAGCCAGCTTTTTCACTCTCCTCTTTCACCCTTATCAAGATACTCTCTAATTCCTCTTTACTTTCTGCCATTAGAGTGGTATCATCTGCATATATGAGGTTTTCGATATTTCTATGGGCAGTCTTGATTACAGCGTGTGATTCATCCAACCTGACATTTCACATGGTGTATTTTGCATTTAAGTTAGATACGCAGGATGATAATATACAGCCTTGTCATACTCCTTTCCCAATTTTGAACCTGTCAGTTGTTCCATGTCCAGTTCTAACTGTTTGCTTCTTGACCTACAAACAGGTTTCTCAGGAGATAGGTAAGGTGGTCTGGTATTACTCTTTAAGAATTTTCCACAGTTTGTTATGATCCACCATGTCAAAAGCTTTAGCCTAGTCAGTGAAGCACAGGTAGATTTTTTTTTTCTTTTCTGGAATCCCCTTGCTTTCTCTGATACAATGAATGTTAGCAGTTTGATCTCTGATTCCTCTGCCTTTTCTAAACCCAGGTTGTATATCTGGAAATTCTTGGTTCACACACTGCTCCAGCCTGGCTTGAAGAATTTTGAGTATAACCTTACTAGCATGTGAAATGAGCACAGTTATGTGGTAGTTTGAACATTCTTCGCCATTGCTTTTTTTGGGGATTGGAATGAAAACTGATCTTTTCCAGTCCTGGGGCCATGACTGAGTTTTCCAAATTTGCTGGCACATTGAGTGCAATACTTTAACAGCATCATCTTTTAGGATTTTAAATAGCTTAGCTGGAATTCCATCACCTCTGCTAGCTTTGTTGGTTAATACTTCCTAAGGCCCATTTGACTTCACACTTCAGGATGTCTGACTCTAGGTGAGTGGCCATACCATTGTGGTTATCTGAGTCATTAAGATGTTTTTTTTGTATAATTCTTCTGTGTATTCTTGCCACCTCTTCTTAATCTCTTCGTTTTCTGTTAGGTCCTTACCATTTCTGTCCTTTATTGTGCCCATCCTTGCATGAAATATTCCCTTGATAGGGATTCCAGTTTTCTTGAAGAGTTCTTTAGTCTTTCCTATTCTGTTGTTTTCCCCTATTTCTTTTCATTGTTCATTGAAAAAGCCCTTGTTATCTCTCCTTGCTCTTCTTTGGAACTCTGCATTCAGTTGGATATATCTTTCCCTTTGTCCTTTACCTTTTGCTTCTCTTCTTTCCTTAGCTATTTGTAAAGGTTCCTCAGACAACCACTTTGCCTTCTTGCATTTCTTTTTCTTTGGAATGATTTTGGTCACTGCCTCCTGTATAATGTTACTAACCTCCATCCATAGTTCTTCTGGCACTCTGTCTACTGGACCTAATCTAATTTATACACATAAGAATATGTAAATAAGTATTTTCTTTTTAAAATATGGCCTTTAATTGTTTACTGTGTTAAATGATTAGGTGTGTGTGCTTAGAGAGTAAAAGTTTATAGATAAGTCCAAGACCCCTTTAATGTCCAACTTCAGTCCCATTCTCTCTCCTCAGGGGCAAATGCCCACATGAATTTGATAATGTTATCCTTCTAATCGGTAAAAAAAAAATCTCAATTTCCAGACAAATGTATGATGCTATAGCATTTATTCATAAAAAATATGAGGATAATATACAAATAAATCTACGTTCTCTTTCTTTTTTCACCTGTCATCAAATGGATCTTGAAGTATGCCAGACTTTTCTAAACATGACATAAAATGCAGAGTCTGCTTTTAGAATCTAGATCTCTAGGAGACATGTCTAGTATCTTTCCACTATCACATTGCCTATTAAACTTCTGATTAAGACTTTTTTAAAATTTAGAAATATGCTTTCAAGTTTGATTAAAATTCCATCTGGTCTAAATTTAACAGATAAGAAAGAGAGGAGGAAAAGCATTTGGGGACTACTCTTTGCTAAAGAGCTGAATAAAAGTGCCTCCTGGGCAGAAAGTTTGTTATTCCTTTTTGCCTGCAGAGGGAATGTTCAGTTAGAACTTATTCATTAGTGTTTGGGAAAAAGTAACTTACCTCCTTGAATTAAATCAATTTATATCCATCAGAGTAGGGGAGTTGAACAGAATTTCAGAGTATATTATTCAGTAATCTTTTCTGTTTTCCACATTGGAAATGAGAAGATGCTACAAAATACCAGTATAAATAGAACTGCCATTTTATTGTAGGAGTAAAATGTTGATGATTTAAACCAGAAATCAGTAAACTTTTTCTGTAAAGGCCTAGATAGTTTTCTAGGCCATAAAGTCTCTGTTCCAACTATTCAGCTCTACTGAACAGCAAAACAGCTGTATACAATACATAAACAAAGGAGCAAGACTGAGTGAAAAGAACTATTTATAAAAACATTTGGGTGGATATGACCCAGAGGGTGTAGTTAGGTCTTTTCTGGGTTGAAAGGAGTGTTGATGGTCTAGTTGCTAAGTTGTGTCTGACTGATAAACTGGTAAATGTTTAACAACTGGCTTTTCTGAGAGATGAGTACACCCTGACTTATAGCATTTGCCCATTTACATGGTATAAATACTCTCATCATGGTCGACTTCAAACTACCTACTTGACATCGCTCAACAGGGAGGTGAAAGAGCTAAACAGAGGCATTCCATTATATAGGATTTATAATGTACTAGATACAAATTTTCCAGACAAGAATACTGGAGCAGGTTGCTATTTCCTACTCCAGGGGATATTCCTGATCCAGGGATTGAACCCACGTTTCCTCCATTGGCAAGCAAATTCTTTACCACTAAGTGACCTGGCTAGCCAACCACTACATAGCATTTATAACATACTAGATATAAATAACCTCAAGAGCATAAATAATAGTAAGATGAAATAAAATAATAAGAAAGGATGAGTTTTGAATATATATTACCTTGTTTTGAATATATTTACTTAATTGTAAATACAGAATTTAATTTTTAATGATGTCTATGTTTACCATCTGGCTCATGATGTTCATTAAAATTAAATAGTTGGCTCTAATGAGCCACTGTGAGTCTACTATAGCACACCCCTGTGTTAGAGAACATAACTAAGAATTTTGTTTTAGTAAGCTACCTACTGAATCATAAGTTATATGGGAGAGTAAAAGCAAAGAGAAATAGAGAATTGTGTTAATATTGCAACTTTTACAGTAATCTTGCTGTATTTTAATAAGAATTTTATGTATTTTAATAAGAATCTTTAAAAATAATTTTGTTTATTTAGGTGAGAGTTGACTGTGTCAGAGGTGCTTTATTTCTTGGTTCTTTATCTCAACTTTTAAGTGATAGCATGTGAAGTAAACTTAGGTGAGTAGATACTGTCAGTATGTCATATTTAATAGTGTTACTTTTTTTTTTTCCTTAAGGAGTAACTGTGACGCCTGATGAAGAACAAAACTTGAATCATTACGTACAAGTTTTACAGAACCTAATACTAAGTGTTCCCACTAAGGAGCCAGGTCGTCAGAAAAAATCAAAGTCTCCAAATAATGCTAATTTCATAGGACCGAGAGTATCAAGAGTTAAGGAGCTAAAATATACACATGATGTAGGTCCAGGTGACAATGATGTTTTAATCAATCCTGTCAGTGAAGAAACTACAACTTTCCCTACTAGGGGCTTCACATTGGAAATAGACAAGAAAAAACGTACTAAAAGCACAGCATTCTGGTCGATTAAACCAAATAATGTTTCTGTTGTTTTACATACAAATGAACCTTTTATTGAGAAAGATGAGCCCGAGCCCGAGCCAGAGCCCGAGCCAGAGCCAGAGCCGGCTGAGCATCGCTCTGAGGCCCCAACGCGAGTGCCGGGTGTTACCGAGCCGAGCCCAGATGCCACCTCCTTAAGCAGGAGCACCGACGTGGATAGCGCCACGGAAGAAGAAGATGTTCCTCAGCTCTCAGGTGACAATGAAATGGATTATCTTGAGTCACATGATGTGTATAATGAAGACATTCTGAAAAGAATTGCAGATATTAATTCACAGTTGCATCACGTACCTCTTCCTGAGAGCTACAAGCCAGAATATAGAGCGGACATTCGAGCCTCTAAAGAACACCTAAAACGAAGCCTTGCTCTAGCCATAGCAGCAGAACATAAATTAGAGAAAATGTATAAATCCCAGCTGTTACCACAAGGACGAAGCAGTGGTGGAGTTTATGACATTGTAACTGTTATTAACATGCTGTATAATTCTAGATATAAATTATCTGAATATTTAGATATAAAATATGTTCCATCAGAGATGAGAGGAAAAGCTACTGTAGTAGTCCATACATTGAAAAAAATACTATGTGTTGGTCATGGGGAAGAAACTCACAGCCTCCTTAAGCAGTTATTAAATAACAATATAAAAATTTTACACATACTTGATACTCATGACAAAGGTGATTCAAGCTAACTGCATTCATTCGTGGGAGAAATAAGCATATTAGTGATTCAAAATTGTATGAAAATATTTTCTATTGTAGTTCACTGTGTTAACATCTTTATATGTCACGTGTTATGAAAAATTTTCATATGCACTGAAACCTAACAAAATAAAATTTTGGTTCAGGAGTTTGTAGTTTTCTCATTAATTTTAAAAGTTATGAGTATCTAATCTTTAAAGTGTTTAGGCTTTGATTTTCCTTGATAGGCTAGTGAATTCTTCCATTTTATAAGGCTTAAGAGACTGTGCAGCCCACTATATATGTAGTAGTAGTAGTAGTGTTAGTCGCTCAGTCGTGTCCAACTCTTTGCAACCCCTTGCACTGCAGCCCACCAGGTATCTGTCCATGGGATTCTCCAGGCATGAAAACTGGAGTGGGTTGCCATTCCCTTCTCCAGAGTAGCTGGTTTTAAATAATTGCGTATAAATGTAAAATTTTAGGATATGTTATCTTATTACTCTTTTCAAGGATCTGAGTATTCTATCCAAATAGCATAATTGGAGCTTGTAATAAAAACTACTTTTATCTGAATATATGTGCCACCTTTGAAAGGTGGATGATATATTAATATACATCCCTATTCCTTTGTTGTTAAATACTTCTGGAGTATCAGTGAAGGACTGTAACCTGGATTTGTAATGAGATCATTCTCACTTATTTTCTCTTTTTGTTTGTTTATACACATATACATGGAAGCTTTCCAAATTTTGTATTTGGGAGTATGACTAACATGGTCTTCCCTGGTGGCTCAATGGTAAAGAATCCTCCAGCAGTTCAGGAGTTTCAGGAGATGCAGTTCCGATCCCTGGGTCAGGAAGATACCCTGGAGGAGGGTATGGCAACCCACTCAAGTATTCTTGCCTGGAGAATTCCATGGACAGAGGAGTCTGACAGGTTCATAGAGTTGCACAGAGTCAGACACAGTTGAAGTGACTTCACATGCACACGCACACGACTAACACCATTAAGGTTAACTGTAATTTTGTGATTATGGCACAGGTAATTCTGTTTCATGATTTGTGGTGGTTTTGTCATTAAGTCATGTCCGACTCTTGAAACCTCATGGACTGTAGCCTTAAAGTGAGATCTGTAGGATAAGGTTGTGTGTAAGGAAGAAGGGGGCATTCTAGGTAGAGGAAAGAGCACGTGTAAATGCTGTGAGGTGAGAATGAGGAATGGCAAGTTCAAGCAGCCGCCAGAGTATAGAAAGGTAGGGGAGAGTTAAATAAATGAAATTAAAAAAGAAAGGTAGGGGAGAGCACCTCCGTATGGAGCTGGTAAGGTACACGGGGCTGGACTAGATCTTGCAAATCCTCAAATTGCATATATAATAATTTTAGCCTTTATCTGATAGTGTGAAGTCGTCAGTAGATTCTAAGCAAGGTCTAGATATGATCAAATTTGTGTTCTTAAAAAACCCCACTCTGGCTACAGTTTTGAAAGTAGGCAGAAGTAGAAGTGTACTGTGCACAGGTCAAATTTAGCTTGGACTAGATGGGAAGAAGTGACAGTTAAAACGTAGAATCAACAAGATTTGGTGATTGAATGGATATAGTGACTGAGGGAGTAACAGGGATCAAAAATAACTCCCACACAGTTAGCTGTATTATAAAAAGGAGTATAAAAGTTTTGTTTGATAACACTTTTACTGTTTACTACTGTCGCTTATTTTATTTTATAAAATCATTGATTTATTTATTACTGTGACCGTGCTGGCTTTTCGTTGCTGGGTGAGGGCTTTCTCTAGTTGCAACTAGCAGGGACCACTCTCGTTGCAGTGCACAAGCGTCTCATTGCAGTGGCTTCTCTTGTTGTGGAGTACAGGCTCTAGAGTGGGTTTCAGTGGTTGCAACATGTGGGCTTGGCGGTCGCGGTGTGTGGGCCCTAGAGTGCAAGGGCTTCAGTAGTTGTGGCACTTGGGCTTTGTTTGTTTCTCATGGCCTGTGGGATCTTCCTGGACCAGGGGTTGAACCTGTGTCCTCTGCACTGGCAGGTGATTTCTTTACCACTGGACCACCACGGAAGTCCACCATTGCTTATTTTTAAAAAATAATTTTGCTATGGGAAATTTTAAACATGTGCAAAAGTAAACAGATTAATAAACCCATGTACCCAGCATCCAGTTTCAACAATTTTATTTCACCTAACCCCCTTTTCTCTTCCTATTTTTATGTTGGATTAAGTACTAGATAGTTTTCATTTTATTTGTAAATATGATAGTGTAAAGCTCTATAAGCTTTAAAAAAAAAAAAGCTACCAAAAATACCACACATAAAAGTTTAATAATTCTTTAAATCATCAAATCTAGTCAATGTTCAAATTTCTGATTGTGTAATAATTTAAAAGTTTTATCAGCCTGGACTTTGGTGGTGCAGTGGATAAGAATCCGCCTGCCAATGCAGGGGACATGGATTTGGTCCTTGGTCCGGGAAAATCCCACATGCCCCCGAGCAACTAAGCCTGTGTGCCACAGATGCTGAGCCCCTGCTCTGGGGCCCATGAGCTGCGCCTACTGAGCCAGGGTGCCCCACTACTAAAGCAAAGCCTGCGTGCCTCAGAGCCCCCTGCTGCAGCTGTTGAGCCTGTGTGCTGCAGTAGTGAAACCTGCCTGCCACACTCCTGAAGCCTGCGTGCCTGGAGCCCACTGGCAGCAAGAGAATCCAGCACAGTGAGAAGTGCAAGCACGACAACTAGAGAGTAGCCCCTGCTTGTCACAAATGGAGAACACCTGTGCAAAGCAACGAAGATCAAGCACAGCCAAAAATAAGTAAATAAAAAATATTATAATAAAAAATTTAGTTTGTTTGAATGGAACAAACTAAATAGATCCAAATAACATTTACACATCGAGATTAGTTGATTTAAATCTCTTTTAATCCACACCTCTTCTTTTTCCCCTTCTTGAAATTTGTCAAAGAAATCAGTCATTGTACCTGCGGTTTTACACAGCATGGATTTTGCTGACTATATCCCCCCATAGTACCATTTAGTATGTTTTTGGTAAGTTGGTAGTTAGATCTAGAGAGGCTTTGTCAGACTCAGGTTGATGGTTTTGTCTTTTGTCAAGATGTGTTGTCAATCTGGTATGTCTGTTTTTATATTTTTAGCAGCCTTTGATGATTATTACATGGATAGATTAATTGATCAGGTGTTAAAAAAGGGAATGTCATTCCTTCCTTTATTAGCTGAAATATGTCTTATAAAGAGAAAGTGCCTCTCATATGTTGTTTGAGTCCCCAGTGGCCCAGTGTGTTGGAAAGGCATCATGTGCTTGAATCTTTCTCTATATTTAATAATTTTCAGAACAGTTAGTTCATAGAATCCTCCAATGGGACCAGTTTTTAAAAATCAGATCTTTATTCTGTTAGAGCAGTTGTGGGCGTGCAAAAAAATTTAAAAAGAGTACAAAGTTCCTACATACCTTGCTCTCCTCCCCCAAAATCTCCCATATTATTTATAGCTTATGTTAGTGTGGTACATTTGTTACAACTGATGAACCAATGTTGATACATTATTATTACCGAAGTCCATAGTACCTTAAGTTTCACTCTTTGTGTTGTACATTCTTTCAGTTTTGACAAATGTAAAATACCATGTATTCACCATTACAATATCATACACAATGTTTTCACTATCTTAAAAAATGCCTTGTGCATCACTTACTTATCTCTCCTTCTCCCAACCCTCCATTTGTTGTTCAGTAGCTAAGTAGTTTCTGACTCTTAGCAACACCATGGACTACAGCATGCCAGGCTCCTCTGTCCTTCACTATTCCAGAGTTTGCTCAGATTCATGTGGGTGATACTATCTGACTGTCTCATCCTCTGCTGCCCCCTTCTCCTTTTGCCTTCAATCTTTCCCAGCTTCAGGGTCTTTTTCAATGAGTCGGCTGTTTGCATCAAGTAGCCAAAGTATTGGAGCTTAGCATTGGTCCTTCCAATGAATATTCAGGGTTGACTTCCTTTAGGATTGACTAATCTGATCTCCTTGCAGTCCAAGGGACTCTCCAGAGTTGTCTTCAGCACCACAATTCGAAAGCATCAATTCTTGAGTGTTCAACTTTCTTTGTGGTCCAGCTGTCACATCCCTACATGACTACATAGCTTTGACTATGTGGACCTTTGCTGTGAAAGTGATATCTCTGCTCCAGCCCATGGCAGTACTTGTATCTTTACTGTATATTTTAGCCTCTTCCAGAATATCATAGAATCATATAGTACATAACCATTTCAGATTGGCTTCTTTCACTTAGCAATATGCATTTAAGGCCCCTCCATGTCTTTGTGGCTTGACAGCTTATTTCTTCCAGTACTGTATAGCATTCCTTTGAACAGATGTACCACAGTTTATCCATTCACCTATTGAAGGGATATCTTGGCGGTTTCCAAGATGGGGCAGTTATGAATAAAGCTGCTATAAACATCCGTGTGCAGGTTTTTGTGTAGATATGCACTTTCTGTTGTGCCAGTTTTTTCATACCTTTAAAAGTGAGATACTTGATCCACCTTTTACATTTGTCCAACCTGATAAATGAAAAAAATGCCAGCTAGTTATTGTTATAATGTATATTTCTTAGTTATGAGTTGAACATTTTTTCATATTTATATTTTATCTGTAGAAATAGTCTGTTTATGTCTGTTTCTCTATGGTTTGCTCTTTCTTAGTGATGCATGCAACCTTTTATATAATAGGAAATTAGAATTTTGTGTCATAGTTTTACAAATATTTTTTCAGGCTTATTGTTTGTATTTTGATTTTTCCATGTAGAAATTTAAAACATTTATGAAACCAATTTACACATTTTTTTTCTTTGAGAGTCTTTATGCTTTGTGTCTTGCCCTTCCCACTCTAAGATTTGGAATATCAAAGGTAGAAACAAAAAAATTTAGATCTGTAAACCCGTGACCCAAAGAGAATCACTTAGTGACAAATTACTATATTTTTTACTTAATATATCTTGAACATTTTCTTGTCAGAAAGTGTTCTTAAAAGCATAATTTTTAGATAATTCCATTGTATGTATGTACTATATATAAATTGTAAAATCATTTCCTGTTGTTAAACATGGGCTTGTTTCCAAGTTTTTCTACCGCAAACAAAGCTGGGCTGAGCATTACTGGTTGTACATCTTTGATGACATTTTTTTCTTCAGATGGATTGTTGAATTTGGGTTACTAGGTCAAAATTTAGAAACGCTTTTTACAGTTAACACTAGCAAATATACATACTCCAAGGAGTACACAAGAGCACTTTTTCATGCAACTTAGTCACCTTTGGATATATTTTTTTAATTTAGGCTTTTTTTGCCAATTTCATAGAAAGATTATACCTAATTAAAGTTTTAATTTGTATTCCTTTGAATGCTGATAAATGGCTTTTTTCCCCAAATTCTAATAGTAATTTTTTAAAATTATATATACACATCTGTTTCCCTATCATTGTGGAAGATGTTTACTATTTTAATTATTAATTTACTAAAGCTTTTAAAAAAGCTTTTTACTAAAACTTTAAAAAATGTTTATTTTAAAGCTTTTTGTAAAATGATTTTGTTATCCTATGCCTTATATGCTTGCTACAGATATTTTCCCTAGTTTATTCTTTTTTTTTTAACTGAAATTTTTAGTTTGAGATACTTGTATATTAATCATCTTTACTATCATTATTCTGGATTCTTTTTCAGGTAGTTTGCCTATTTCCTCTTCATTTATTTGGATTTCTGTGTTTCTAGTTTGTTCCTTCATTTGTGTAGTATTTCTCTACCTTTTCATTATTATTATTTTTTAACTTATTGTGTTTGAGGTCTCCTTTTCCCAGGTGTCAAGGTTGAATTCTTTCTTCCTTTGGTTTTTGCCCTCCTAAGTTTGCTCCAGTGGTTTGTGTAAGCTCTGTCTCTTATACACATCTTCTAATAGTAATTTTTTAAAATTATATATACACATCTGTTTCCCTATCATTGTGGAAGATGTTTACTATTTTAATTATTAATTTACTAAAGCTTTTAAAAAAGCTTTTTACTAAAACTTTAAAAAATGTTTATTTTAAAGCTTTTTGTAAAATGATTTTGTTATCCTATGCCTTATATGCTTGCTACAGATATTTTCCCTAGTTTATTCTTTTTTTTTTAACTGAAATTTTTAGTTTGAGATACTTGTATATTCACAGTAGTTGTAAGAAATAATGCAGAGTAATTCTGTACACCCTATACCAGTTCCCACAATGATAAGATCTTACAAAATTATAGTAAAATATCATAACCAGGATATTAACATTGGTACAGTCAATATACAGAACATTTCCATCAACACAAAGATCCTTCATGTTGCCTTTTTTATAGCCACACTTTTTTCCAGCCCCTAGTCCTTCATTAACCCCTGACACAATGATTGTGCTCTACATTTCTATAATTTTGTCTTTTAAGAATTTTGTATAAGTGGAATTGTGTAATTGTAAATGTTTGAGATTGCCTAATTTCACTCAGCACAGTTCTCTGCAGACTCACCCCGGTTGCTGTATCAATAGCTCCCTCCTTTTCATTGCTGGGTAGTATTTCATGAAACAGGTATACCAGAGTTTAACCATTCCACCCATTTTAGGACATGGGAATTATTCTCAGTTTTTGGCTATTACGAATAAAGCTGTGTAAGAATTCTTATATAGCTTTCTATGTAAACATAAGTCTTAATTTCTCTGGGATAAATACCCAGGGATGCAATACTAGATTGTATGGAAGCTGTGTGTTTAGTTTTCAAAGAAACTCTCTTAACTCTTTTCCATAGAGGTCATACCATCTAACATTCCCACCAGGAATATGTAAGCGATTCAGTTTCTCTCTATCCTTGTCAGCATTGGTGCTGTTATCCTTTTTTTTTTTTTAAGAAATTCTAATGGGTATGTGGCAACCCACGCCAGTGTTCTTGCCTGGAGAATCCCAGGGACAGGGGAGCCTGGTGGGCTGTCGTCTATGGGGTTGCACAGAGTTGGACACAACTGAAGTGACGCAGCAGTAGCAGCAATGGGTATGTATTGTAGTAGATTCTGGTGGATTTAGTTTGCATTTTCATAATGGTTATTCATAGTATTCGTGTGCCTATCTGCCATCACTATGTTCTCTTTGGTGAAATATCACTTCATGTATTTTGTCTTCTCATTGGATTCTTTCTTATTTCCTTTTCCTTTTTTTTTCCCCTGTTGAATTTTGAGAGCTCTTTATGCATACTAGTTGCTAGTCTTTTGTTGCATATGGGGTTTGCAAATACTTTGTCCCCATCTGTAGCTTGTCATTTCATACTCTTAACATAGTCTTTTGTAGGGCACAAGTTTTATTTTTATGAAGTCCAGTTAATCCTTTCATGAATAATGCCTTTGGTGTCAAGACTAAGAGCTCTGGTTAGCCTTGTACCTGGAAGATTTTCTCCTATGTTTTTATCTTAAAGTTTTATAGCTTTACATTTTACTTATACATCTATGATCCGTTTTGAGTTAATTTTTACATAAGCTTTGAAGCTAAGCTTGAGGTTTTGTTTGTTTTTAATCTATGAATGTTCAGTTGCTCAAGCACCATATTTTGAGAAGTCTGTCTTTCTGCTTTTGTATCTTTAAAAAAAATCAATTAGGCCTATATGCAGAGATCTATTTATTTCTGAATACTTTATTCTATTGGTTTAGTGTTTACCCCTTTACCAATAGCATACAGTCTTGATTACTGTCTTTAATAAAGCTTGAAATTAAATAAATGAATTTCTCTTATTTCCCCCCCCCTTTTTTTTTCTGCACCGTGGGGTATGCGGGATCTTAGTTCTTCAACTAGGAACTGACCCAGTGCCCCCTCCATTGGGAGCATAGAGTCTTAACCAATAGACCACCAGGGAAGTCCCTCTCCCATTTTTTTCTCTTATTTTAAATAAATATTCTAGCTTTGTGGCCTTTCCGTGTAAATTTTATAAAAAAAAAAAAAAACTTGCCTTTGTCTACAAAAAAAAACTTTGTGGGATTTTGATAGAAACTGCATCAAACTTTGATATCAGTTTAGAAATGAGTAACATCTTTACTGAATCTTCCAATCCATTCACACAATCTGTCTCTCCATTTATTTAGATCTTTAATTTCTTTCATTAGTATTTTGAGTTTTCTGTGGACAAGCCTTCTTACATTTTGCTAGGTTTATACTTATTTCAGAAAAGGCAATGGCACCCCACTCCACTACTCTTGCCTGGAAAATCCCATGGATGGAGGAGCCTGGTGGGCTGCAGTACATGGAGTTGCTAAGAGTAGGACACGACTGAGCGACTTCACTTTCACTTTTCACTTTCATGCATTGGAGAAGCAAATGGCAACCCACTCCAGTGTTCTTGCCTGGAGAATCCCAGGGACGGCGAAGCTTGGTGGGCTGCCGTCTATGGGGTCACACACAGTTGGACACAACTGAAGCGCCTTAGCAGCAGCAGCAGCAGCAGTAGCATACTTATTTATGAACAACTTAGAATGGTATTTTAATTTCAGTGTTCACATGGTCGTTACTAAAATGCAGAAGTATAATTGATGAGAAATCCACTGTCATTTGTTTTGTTTTTTTCTTGGTGGTAAGATGTCACTTCTTTCTCATTGCTTTCAAAGATTTTTCTTTGACTTTAATTTTGAGATGTTTGCTATAATATGTCTTGGTGTGGATTATTTTAGATTTACCCTATTTGGAATTTGTTCAGATTCTTGTATCTATAGGCTTATGGGTTTTGCCAAACTTGAGAACTTCTCATTCATTATTTCTTTGAGCACTTTTTCATTGCTACCTTAATCTTGCTTCCTGGGACTCCAGTGACAGGCATGTCATTTTATTATAGTACTATGGATTCTGGGGCTCTCTTCATTTATCTTTTTGGTTTGCTTTCTCATTCAGATTTGTGTCATTTTTATTACTCTGTCTTCAAGTTTACATGTTCTTTCCTCTGTTCCCTGCCTCCTGCCCCCTATTCTTCTGTTGAGACTGTTCACTTAGCTTTTTGTTTCAGTTATTTTAGTTTTCAATTCTAAAATTTTCATTTGGTACTCCTTTATATCTTCTGTTTCTTTGGGGAGATTTTATACTTTTTCATTTATCTTGATCATATTTATAATGTTCACTGAAGCATTTTATGATGGCTACATTAACATTTTTGTAATATAATTCTAACATCTCTGTCATCTTGGTGTTGACATCAGTTGATTACCATTCCTGCTAAGTTAGTGGTGGAAATTCTCCACTAGGCCTCCTTTTTCACCACTGCAGTGGTGAGCAGGAAGGACGGCCTACTACTGCTGGATAGAGGTAGAAGTCCAGGCTGTCCCCATGCTCTCCGCTATTCAGTACACCCATCAGGGATGAAATTTCTGGCTTACTACTCCGCTTTCTCTGGCACCACACTGGTGAGGGCAGCATCCCTACTTGGGTTTTGCTGGTGGTCACAGTTTTTTTGTACTATTTTGCTGGAATAGAGTGGTTACTATCTAAAAGTTTTCTGCATTGCTAGCCTGCTCCTTCCCAGATCCTTTGGCTAAAGGGAATGGCTTTTATGGGGGTTTTATGTATGTGCTGCCTCCTTTTTCAGAGTTGTCACCTTCTTCAGCTCCAGGTCTGGCGTATATGAGGCAAAGAAGGAAATCTGGAGAATGCACTGCAAGTGAAGTCGCTCAGTTGTATCCAACTCTTTGTGACCCCATGGACTGTAGTCTGCCAGGCTCCTCTGTTCATGGGATTCTCCAGGCAAGAATACTGGGATGGGTTGCCATTTTCTTCTCCAGGAGATCTTCCCAACCGAGAGTTTGAACCCAGGTGTCCTGCATTACAGGCAGACGCTTTACCATCTGAGCCACCAGGGAAGTCCATGCAGAATGCACTACCATGTCATTTCTTGAGCTTAGAGGTCTTTAGCCAGGATACCTTTTTTTGTTCACCTTTAAGAGTCTTCTTATATCTAGTTTACAAATAATGTGCAGGAATTTTAGTTGTGTTTAGGAGTTTGTTGGAGAAGGAAATGGCAACCCACTCCAGTGTTCTTGCCTGGAGAATCCCAGGGACAGCGGAGCCTGGTGGGCTGCCATCTATGGGGTTGCACAGAGTCGGACACGACTGAAGCGACTTAGCAGCAGCAGCAGGAGTTTGTACTTTGTCCCAAAGACCATAAGAATATTTTAAATGATTTTAAGCATTTGTAACAAGTCATCCTAGTTGGCTGCAGGGTACATAAAGGAGGGAACAAGATTGGGAGTACAGGTCAGTTAGGAGACTATAGGAATCTGGTGAAAGATGATGTTCTGGATCTGGAAGGTAACAGAGGGAATAGAAATAAGTAGTTGAGTTTAAGAGATATTTAGGATTTAAGAATCAATAGAACTTGGTGATTGATGTCTAAGACAAAGGCGTGCTCAATAATACTAACACATTCAGTTCAGTTGAGTTGCTCAGTTGTATCCAACTCTTTGCAACCCCATGGACTGCCCCATGCCAGGCTTCCCTGTCCATCACCAACTCCCAGAACTTGCTTAAACTCATGTCCATCGAGTCAGTGATGCCATCCAGCCATCTCATCCTCTGTCGTCCCCTTCTTCTCCTACCCCCAATCCCTCCCAGCATCAAAGTCTTTTCCAATGAGTCAACTCTTCGCACAAGGTGGCCAAAGTACTGGAGTTTCAGCTTTAGCATCATTCCTTCCAAAGAAATCCCAGGGTTGATCTCCTTCAGAATGGACTGGTTGGATCTCCTTGCAGT
>SJYT01011365.1:110566-176222 GCA_006410635.1 Cephalophus harveyi
AGGTGAAGTCGCTCAGTCGTGTCCGACTCTTTGCGACCCCGTGGACTGTAACCTACTAGGCTTCTCCGCCCATGGGATTCTCCAGGCAAGAATACTGGAGTGGATTGCCATTTCCTTCTCCAGGGGATCTTCCCGACCCAGGGATCGAACCCGGGTCTCCCGCATCAGAGGCAGACGCTTTAACCTCTGAGCCACCAGGGAAGCCCCTCCATTGGTGTAAGTGGGGTGTTAAAGTCTCCTACTATTACTGTCAATTTCTCCTTTTATGTATGTTAGTGTTTGTCTTATGTATTGAGGTGCTCCTATATTTAGGTGCATAGATACTTACAATTGTTATGACTTCTTCTTGGATTGATCCTTTGATCATTATGTAGTATCCTTCCTTATCTCTTGTAATCTTCTTTATTTTAAGGTCTATTTTGTCTGATATGAGGATTCCTACTCCAGCTTTCTTTTGCTTCCCATTTGCATGGAACATATTTTTCTATCCTCCCACTCAGTCTACATGTGTCTTGAGGTCTAAAGTGGGTTTCTTGTAGACAGCATATATATGGGTCTTATTTTTGAATCCATTCAGCCAGTCTGCACCTTTTGCTTGGAGAATTTAATCCATATACATTTAAAGTAGTTATTGATATATACGTTCCTATTGCCATTTTCTTAATTGTTTGGGGTTGATTTTGTAGATCTTTTTTTTCCTCTTGTATTTTTTGACTATATAAGTCCGTTTAACATTTGTTGTAAAGCTGGTTTGGTTGTACTGAATTCTCATTTGTCTGATATGAGGATTCCTACTCCAGCTTTCTTTTGCTTCCCATTTGCATGGAACATATTTTTCTATCCTCCCACTCAGTCTACATGTGTCTTGAGGTCTAAAGTGGGTTTCTTGTAGACAGCATATATATGGGTCTTATTTTTTAATCCATTCAGCCAGTCTGCACCTTTTGCTTGGAGCATTTAATCCATATACATTTAAAGTAGTTATTGATATATACGTTCCTATTGCCATTTTCTTAATTGTTTAGGGTTGATTTGTAGATCTTTTTTTTCCTCTTGTATTTTTTGACTATATAAGTCCATTTAACATTTGTTGTAAAGCTGGTTTGGTTGTACTGAATTCTCTTAACTTTTGCTTGTTTGAAAAGCTTTTTATTTCTCCATCATTTTGAATGAGATCCTTGCCGGGTACAGTAATCTTGGTTGTAGATTTTTCCCTATTTGTAGATCTTTTTTTTCCTCTTGTATTTTTTGACTATATAAGTCCATTTAACATTTGTTGTAAAGCTGGTTTGGTTGTACTGAATTCTCTTAACTTTTGCTTGTTTGAAAAGCTTTTTATTTCTCCATCATTTTGAATGAGATCCTTGCCGGGTACAGTAATCTTGGTTGTAGATTTTTCCCTTTCAGTACTTTAAACATATTCTGCCATTCCTTTCTGGCCTGCAGACTTGCTGCTAAAAGATAAGCTGTTAACCATATGGGGTTTCCCTTGCATGTTACTTATTGCTTCTCCCTTGCTGCTTCTAATATTATTTCTTTGTGTTTAGTCTTTGTTTGATTAGTATGTGTCTTGGCGTGTTTCTCCTTGGGTTTATCCTGTATGGGACTCTGTGCCTCTTGGACTTAATCAACTATTTCCTTTCCCATGCTGTGGAAATTTTCAACTATAATCTCTTCAAAAGTTTTCTCATACGCTTTCTTTTTCTCTTCTTCTTCTGGATCCCTATTATTCTAATGTTGGTGTGTTTGATATTGTCCCAGGGGTCTCTGAAACTATCCTCAGTTCTTTTCATTTTACTTTATTCTGCTCTTCAGAAGTTATTTCCACCATTTTATCATCCAGCTCACTGATTCATTCTTCTGCTTCAGATATTCTGCTATTGATTCCTTCTAGAATATTTTTAATTTCAGTAATTGTGTTGTTTGTGTCTGCATGTTTATTCTTTAATTCTTCTAGGTCTTTGTTAATTGATTTTTGCATTTTCTCCGTTTTGCTTTCAAGGTTTGTGATCATCTTTACTATCATTATTTTGAATTCTTTTATTTATTTATTTATTCCTCTTCATTTATTTGGACTTCTGTGTTTCTAATTTGTCTCTTCATTTGTGTAGTATTTCTCTGCCTTTTCATTATTTTTTTTTTAACTTATTGTGTTTGAGGTCTCCTTTTCCCAGGCTTCAAGGTTGAATTCTTTTTTCCTTTTCATTTCTGCCCTCTAAGTTTGGTCCAGCGCTTTGTGTAAGCTTCTTATAGGGTGAGATTTGTGCTGAGTTTTTGTTTGTCTGTTTTTCTTCTGATGGGCAAGTCTGAGTGAGGTGGTAATCCTGTCTGCTGATGATTGGGTTTGTATTTTTGTTTTGTTTGTTGTTTAGATGAGGCATCCTGCATAGGGGCTATTGGTGATTGGGTTTTGCCAGGTCTTGTATTACAGTGGTTTCCTTTGTGTGAGTTCTCACTATTTGATACCCCTAGGGTTAGTTCTCTGGTAGTCTAGAGTCTTGGAGTCAGTGCTCCCACTCCAAAGGCTCAGGGCTTGATCTCTGGTCAGGAACCAGTATTCCACAAGTGGTTTGTTATGGCATTAAGTGAGATTAAAACAAATATCCAAAAACAAGAAACCAAAGATGAACCCTAGACGAATGGCAGTTACAAAATCAGGCAAATAATAATTAAAATAATGGAATACACACACATATATATATACTCATGAGCAAAGTCAAAACAGTCCAACAAAAATAAGGTACAGAAGATTGACCCTGTGAACAAAGGAAATCAAAAATTATATTTACCAGTTAAGAACAAAACTAACTAAAGTACATAGGGCTTGATCTCTGGTCAGGAACCAAGATTCCACAAGTGGTTTGTTATGGCATTAAGTGAGATTAAAACAAATATCCAAAAACAAGAAACCAAAGATGAACCCCAGACGAATGGCAGTTACAAAATCAGGCAAATAATAATTAAAATAATGGAATACACACACATATATATATACTCATGAGCAAAGTCAAAACAGTCCAACAAAAATAAGGTACAGAAGATTGACCCTGTGAACAAAGGAAATCAAAAATTATATTTACCAGTTAAGAACAAAACTAACTAAAGTACAAACTGGAAAACAAAAACAAGCAAGGTGCCAAGTGGGGAGTAAAGCAATGAAATCAAAGCTAACAAATATGTTGAGAGGAAAGGAAAGAAAGAAAGAATAGATATGCAAAGTTAAATAGAGGTAGATGAAGAAGATTCATATAGATTAAAGATTAACTGCAAGGGGAAAAGAACAGTAGGAAAAGCAAACAAAGAAATAAATGTAGACAAAATATAATAGGTTTAAAAAAATTAAAGAGAAAAGGAAGAAGAAAGAAAAAAAAAAAACAAAAGGAAAACTCCACAGAACTGCAAGAGCCCAACGTAGGGGCAGAGGTTTATAACAACAATGAAAAGTGTGACTGAATATATACATATACACCCATAAGCAAAATAAAGCACAAACTGGAAAACAAAACTAAAGCAAGGTGCCAACTGGGGAATAAAGCAATGAAAATAAAGCTAACAAAATGTTGAGAGGAAAAGAAAGAAAGAATAGATATGCAAAGTTAAATAGAAGTAGATGACAAAGATTTATATAGATTAAAGATTAACTGCAAGGGGAAAAGAACAGTAGGAAAAGCAAACAAAGAAATAAATGTAGACAAAATATAATAGGTTTAAAAAAATTAAAGAGAAAAGGAAGAAGAAAAAAAAAAAAAACAAAAGGAAAACTCCACAGAACTGCAAGAGCCCAACGTAGGGGCAGAGGTTTATAACAACAATGAAAAGTGTGACTGAATATATACATATACACCCATAAGCAAAATCACAACAGTCCAGCTAAAATAAAATACAATAGATTAGCCCAGCGAGCAAATGAAACCAAAAATTATATCTACCAGTTAAGAAAAAAAACTAAAACACAAACTGTAAAACAAAACTAAAGCACAGTGCCAACTGGGGAATAAAGCAATGAAATCAAAAGTAACAAATATGTTGAGAGGAAAGGAAAGAAAGAAAGAATAGATATGCAAAGTTCAATAGAGGTAGATAAAGATTTATATACATTGAAGATTAACTGCAAGGAGAAAAGAACAGTAGGAAAAACAAATAGGAATAAATGTAGAAAAAATATTAATAGGTTCAAAAAAAAGTAAAATTGAGAAAATAAAAATAAATGGGAAGAAGAAAAAAAAAGAAAAGAAAAACTCCACAGAACTGCAAAAGCCCAATGTAGAGGCAGAGGTTTATAATGACACTAAAAAATGTTACTGAGGAAAAGAAAAAGAAAACCTCAAAAGCTTAATTAGATTTCATAGTGCCAATAAAATCGACAACAACAACAGAGAGGGGGATAAAAAAGAAAAGTAAAAAAGTAAAAAAAATCCAAAAGAATCTATAGAACAAGTCAAAATATAAGAATAATAAATGTTTTTCTTGAATCACTGCTGTCGCTGTCCTTTCCCATGCTGGGACTCACAGTCCACCTCACCTCCCTAGGACCCCCTCCAACACTGTGCTGGTCTCTGGACCTGCTGTGGGGACAGTTCAGATTCTAACCTGGTCCTACTCCTGTGTGTTCTTGCCTCCAGTGTCCACAGCTACCAGAATGAATGTGTTTTCTTTTGTGGGAGCTCTCAATGACCTTTTATATATTCCATAGACACAGTCTGCCTAGTTGATCGTGTGGATTTAATTTGCAGCTTGTACAGCTGGTGGGAAGGATTTGGGTCTTCTTCCTTAGCCACATTGCCCCTGGGTCTCAACTTGGTTTTATTTCCACCTCTGCATGTGGGTCGTCCACTGGGGTTTGCTCCTGAGGCTGCCCTGGAGGACTTGGGTTTGCCCCTGTCAGGGCCAGGTGTGGAGGTGGTGCAGCTGCTTGGGTCTCTGGGGTTCTGGCAGCACCAGGTACTCAGGGGAGTTGGTGGCTAGGGCAGCAGGAAAGGGTATGCAAGCAGCTCTAGAAGGGTATGCAACCAGTATTGACCAATACACTCCAATATTCTTGCCTGGAGAACCTCCTTGACAGAGAAGGCTGGCAGGCCACAATCCACAGGATTGTAAAGAGTTGGGATGACCCGAGGTACCCTGCATGCATAGATGCAAGACGTTTTTGCCTGTGGTAGCTCTGCCCCATGAGGGTTGAGCATGAAGGTGGTGCAGCTGCTTGGCTTGTGGGGACCCTGGCAATGCCAATTGTGCAGGGACATAGTTGCCTCTGCCCCAAGAGTTGTGGCCCTATCAGAGTCCTTTTTTTTTTTTTTTTTTTTGAGCCTCTTGTAGCTGGTGATCAGAAGGCCTCTTTGGCCAGTCTTTCTCCGTAGCTCTGCGCATTCAGGCACTTAGAAGGCTCCCTTGCCTGGGATCCTTCTCTGTTGTTTGGAGTCAGGCACACAGAGGGGCCCCATGGCTGGGGTCCTACTCTGTAGTTTCGCACATCAGTCACTTGAAAGAGCGCCCTTGGTGGGGTCCTACTCTGTAGTTCAGTGCGTCAGGTGTTGAGGGACCAGCCTCTCTGTTGCTCAGCTGCCAGGGGCGGCGTGTGGGGAGAGAGAGGCCGCGGTGACGGCTCTACGGCTTTTCGTGACTCAGCAGTATCGCCTTGCTCCGTGGCTGCCTGGCTTTCTCCCACAGGCATGGCCTACTGCAGTCTCCTCCCTCACCTCCCCTCCGTCAGCCTCTCCTCAGCCAAGAGCAGCGCTCGCCTTGGGATTGCTCCACAATCCCTAAACTCCAGCTCCCAGCCGCTGCACCTTGGCCCTGTCCAGGGTATGAATGACTGCGGCAAGGGCTGTCTGATTCTCATTCCGTTTAGGCTGCCACAGATCAGCTGTCTCACTCTCAGCCTTGAATGTCTCTCCTCTGACTCAGACAGTTGCCCCATGTGGGGATCAGACCCCTGCCTCCGTTCCCCCGCCCGCCCAGGGCACATCCAGTCCTACTCACACTCCTGTTTTCCCCCCAGTTCCTTCATCCTACCGAGTTTTGCATGGTTCTATATATTCTTTCTACTGGTCAGGAACACCTGTCCGCTCTCAGCTGGTGTTCTGCGTGCGCTTCTGTGTCTGAAGGTGTATTCCTGATATATCAGTGGAGAGCGATGTACTCCACGTCCACCTACTCTTTCGCCATCTTGTTTCCATTTTTGTATATTATGTTTTCATTGTCCTTTGTCTCTAAGTGTTTTTAACTTCCCTTGTAATTTCTTCTTTGATCCATTGGTTGTTTCAAAGTGCATAGTATTAATTTCCTCATATTTGTAAATTTTCCAGTTTTACTTCTGTTATTGATTTCTTTTTTTTTTCTTTTTTTTTTTTTTGGAGATAATACTTTGATCTCAATCTTTTAAAATTTACTGAGACTTTTTTGTGAACTGATCTATCATCTAATTTAGTGAGTGTTCTCTATGCACTTGAGAAGAACAGGTATTTTATATATATATATAATTCTTTTAGGCAGAGTACCTCTGCCACTGTGGAAAGACTCCTCTGTGGAGCATGTTCCATGAGTCTTGGGGAGGGCTTGGTCTCCCATTTGTATCATTAACTTTAGCAGGAGTGAGGGACTTCACCATTTCAATGTCAGCTGGAAATCTAATACTAAATTAACCCACTCTGGGGCAAAGGAAGAGGTTATTGCCAAATATCCTGGCTGCTATGGACATCTCTGCTCTTGCTTTGAAGGAATAGCTAGGAGTCTGGAGGCAGGCTTTTGGATTTGTCTCTGCTAGAGTGAGTTGGAGTTCCTCCCATCCTTACTCTGCAGGAGTGAGCTGGGCAGGCAACTAACCTTGTTGGTTAGTTGGAACTGGCCAGTTCCCATTGACTGGGATTCCTCAACCCTCAGTACTTGATCCTCATGTAGGTGGCAGAAGATGAGGATAGGGCCATATTTCTTACATAGTTCCCAGGGGTCACTGATGTTTCTTAAAGAAGGCAGGGGTTGTCAGATGAGCTTTCTGGTCTGGGTCACCTAGATGGGATGTGGGGGATGTGTCAACCAGTAGCCTCTGGGCTTCATTTTCACGCACAAAATAGCTTTCTCTGGCCAAGCTTCATAGATCTGTGCCCATGTAGTGCTGAAAATCAGTGCAACCTTCAGAAGGCCTAAAATATGACAACTTGGGAACATAGGATACCCTAACCCACCAGCCCACAAGGTTGTTTTTAAAAAACATCAGCATGAAATCTAGATTCTCAATGTGTTAAAATTGGAGGAAATCTACAAGCTAGGCTGACTCTAGCCCCTCATTTTACAGATGATAAGACAAGTCATCATGAGAGGGGAGACCTTGCTCAGGATCACCCTGCAAGCCAGTGGCACGACCAGGACTGCCCCAAGTCCACCCACTGCCCCACCACCAGTTTGGGAATGAAGGTCAGCACATTCTCCTTTTCTTAATCTTGCTGCTCCTTGAAGCTCATCTTTTGAATTCTGTGCCCATGTTCTTTCTTATCTAGTCCCTACTACCACTGCCTTAATTAAAGTCTCTTTCCTCTTGCCAGGATGGTGATGATGGTGAAAACAATATTAATGATAGCAGCCTACACTGGATGAGTCCTTCCTGCTCACCGGGCCCTGTTCTAAACTTCACAAGTATGAATGCTTTAAAACTGAACAGCCCCTTGAAGGAGATAATATCACTTTGATCTCATAGATGAAGAAACTGAGGCACAGAAAAGCACAAGGTGGGCTTTCCTGGTGGCTCAGTGGGAAAGAATCTGCCTGCCGATGCAGGAGATGTGGGCTCAATCCTTGGGCTGGGAAGATTCCCTGGAGAAGGAAATGGCAACCCACTCCAGTATTCTTGCCTGGGAAATCCCATGGACAGAGGAGCCTGGCGGGCTACAGTCCATGGCATTGCAGAAGAATCAGACACAACTTAGGGAATAAACAACAGAGATGGTGGTGAAGTGCTGAAGCCAGATTTGAATTTGAGCAGTTTGACTCTGGAGTTTATGCTCTTAACCATTTTATTAAAGTGCCTTGAGTGTATATTAGCATAATGGATAACATTACAGACTCCTGTATTATAGACCCCATTTTACAGACCAAGAAACTGAGTCTTGGTGAGATTAAGCAAGGTCACAAAGCTAGTAAGGAACAGAGTTTGTCCTCAGACCAAAGCTCTGGCTCTTAAACACCAGTTATACTTTGTTCTTGTCATCATGGCCTCCCTGCCACCATCAACCTGACAAAATCTAAACCTCCAACAGGAGGGCCCAAGAAGCTATATTTTTAACAAGCAAACTTAAGAATCACTGATACCAGGACTGCTATATTTAAAAATAGATAACCAACAAGGACCTACTGTATAGCAGGTCTCTGCTCAGTATAATGTAACAACCTAAATGGGAAAAGAATTTGAAAAAGAATAGATACATGTATATGCCTAACTGAATCACTTTGCTGTCCGCCTGAAACTAACATACTGTTAATAACTATATTCCAATATAAAATAAAAAGTTTTCAAAAAGGAACTACTGGGATCAATGGTCAAGATTAAGGAATCAAACAACAGAGTGTAGGATCCTGGGCCTATCACTTTAACCCCTTTAAGCCTCATTTCTCTCTCCTCTAAAACAGGGGTGTTAGTTATTTTTTTAAACCACAGCTAGCATTTATCATCTGCTCACTGTTGTCCAGGCCCAGTGCCTCACACTCACAGTTTCATCCGATCACACTGCTGTCCCACAAAGTTGTAGAAGCAGGTAATTGAGACGACACCAAGCATTGAGCCAGTATGGGTTCACACTCAGCAGACAATAGATATCACCTTAGCCACGATTATTGCTCTTCATCATTTTGGGTCTGCCTCCCCTCTGAACAGGAAGATTCTCACAGTTATGACATGTGTCTCACTCATTTCTGTGTCTGAACAGGATCTGTCTCATCGCCGGCTTCCAGTTAATCTGTAGATATTTGTTGAGATGAAGGCCAAGAGCGTGTCCTCTGCTTGGCTTCCAGACCTTTATTGACTTTTTTGGCTGAAGTGAGCCTCCTGCTTTCCATTTTCTTCCAACTATTCCCTATTCTTCCACAAACTGGAGCTATGCATGCTTCAAGCGATTATGTTTTTACTTTAGGAATAAGGACAGCACAGGGTGGATTTTTGAGACCTGCAGAAGAGAATGGAAAATCCGGGCAGTTTGGACCAGCCTCCATCACAGTGTAATGTAAGATGTGAGCTGACATGCTGGTGGCCAAGGTGACCGGTGACCTCTCCACCTCATCTGTCTGCATTTGAGTTCTCAGAAGGCTTACTGCTGCTGCTATGGGAGTACATCTCTTGACCCCGTAAAGTGGGGTGACCACTGCTTTGATGCATCACAAGGTCACTGTGAAGATCAGATCAAATAACCACATGCTAGTGGAGGTTTTTGCTAACTGTAAAGTTTTATACTGGGGCTATGCTTCAATGCTTTATACTGGGCGTCTGGTTCTTGGTGAGTCTCCCTTCCCCTTGGTGGGGACGTCCCTCACCAAGACTCAGGGCCTTACCTTCTCATTGTTCTCTCTTCCTGCTCCTCTGCTCACTTAGATCAAACCAGGCTGGGCTTTCCTCACTTGCTTCTGAATCCCTTTCGGGCCCATCTTCCTTATCCTTGTCCCCTTGCTTTCAAATTCTTAACTGACATTTTCATTTTTCTACAGGAACCAGAGTCTTTCCAGCATTCCCATCTTACTTTAGCAGTGTCCCGTGTCTGCTGGTAAGTGTTATTTGGCAGTCTTGGCTCATGAACCACTGCCTGAGCATGCAGCTGTCTGATGAGCTCCTAGCCATTGCAGGGAGGGAGTCTCTTCCTGTCTTCCTTTATTACACACGTACAAGCCTCCTGTCTCCTGGAGCATCCTGTCACATTGCTTGTCTCAAGCCAAGATCTCGCCTTTCAACAGAACCTCATTCAGTGTGTTTTCTTACTGACATCATGTTGTTCCACCCGGATGATCTTCTGGTCTCTTGGTGGCCCTTTCAGTCTCTCCAGCTGGTGGGATCTAACCCAGACTTCTGAGAAATCAAACCAGCTGTTGGAACCAAGAGCTAACAGACGGGGTGCTGTGAGTAGGCCTTGTGCCTGGGACACCTGGTAGAGTCCCGGCAGGCCCCAGAGGAGGCTCTGCTCCCTGCCAGTCACCCTCAGAAGCCCCGTGCAGAAGATTGGAGGGCAAGCACCACCAGTGTCCAGGTAAGGGGACCAACTGACCCAGGTTGCTTGGGGCCAGGGGTTTTGCAGGGCACAAAACATTTAGTGCTAAACTGAGGAAGTCCTGGTCTCCTTATAGTCGGGACAGCTCAGCCTCAAGAGGCCAAAAGGGGGTCCTTTCACTTCTGTTAAATTTAAAAAAATACAGAACATGAGAGCTGTGAATTAAGTTTTATCTGGGGCAAAATGACGACTGTACCCCGAGAGACAGTGTTCCAGACAGATCTGAGAAGCTGCTCCAAGGAGGTGAGGGAAGGAGTCAGGATATAAAGGAGTTTTGCAACAAAGGGCAGGTAGTCAGAACATCAAAAGATTGTGTTAATTAAAGAAAGCTAGATATCCCAAGTTAAGGAATTTAGCACTTTTCGAATGTGTGGGAAGATGCAAGAGTATGGGCTCACTGAAACTGTTCCTTTGATTTCTCAGCTATCCGGGGCCAGTATCCTGTGTTTTCACATCCTGATTTTTCTCAGGGCTCACTAGCTCATGGTGGAGGACTGGAATCACCAACGACTGTAACATTCTTGTTTCCTGATATGCAGGAAATATTTCACTTCTCACTTCCTATTTGGCTTCAAGACCCCTTCCTTGATTTTGCGCAGTTAATGAGGATGTAAGCAGTGGTTTTGCCTGAGCCTGAAAGCTCTGTCCCAGTCCAGATGAATGGTGATAAAAGGCAGGTCCGGGCAAGCCCATGTTGGCCCTCAGCAGCCTGCTTGATGATGTGGGGAAGTGAGGCTCACGGGAAGAACAGAGAAAGAGCACATCTATTTTAGTTAAGGTGGTAAGCCTCCATCAAGACAAGAGAAACCCCAGGAAATAATGATGCAGCTAAAATAATTATCAGCTAAGTTTGCTGTTGACCAATAATGCCCATGTGTGGGGTCCTGCAGAATGTACAAATCAGACATTGTCTTCAGGCAAATACAGTGGGGGAAGGATTTAAAAATGTGTTCTTGACGATATAATTTAACTGCTTCCAAAGCTTCCTGCCCACCTACCACCTCAACACACAGAGGTATACGCACACACACACAGGCATATGCACACACACGGCCAGCTTCTTTTCCCCTCTTACACATCCTTGCAGGTCCTTTGACTCGTGCTGCTTCTGTACCTAGACCATGGCCCCCACTGTGCTTCCAGATCCACAAAGAGAGCTGAGACTCTTGGGCGATGACTTTCAGTGCTAACAGCCTCCCTGGCCTCCCAGATGTCCTCATGTTGCCCTTTGGTGCCTGAAGGATTGCTGCCTCTATTCTCCTGCCCTAATCATTCCAGGGTCAGGTACCAGACAGCTCAGGATAGCCCCTATGCCCCAGAGCCTGCTCGAATTATTTTAAAAACCAGTCCTAAGCCTGCATACCCTGCCTTACTCATCTTTCCCATGGAAGCTGCAATAAAGGTTCTTACCCAGTTTCCTCTGCTGTCTCTGCCTTCTGGCTGGGCCCTGGTATTTCCCCGGGTAGACCTCCTGTTTCTAGGGAACTGTGAGTATTACCCACTTCTTCCCTTGTGAAAGTTGTTTCTGTTTCTGCATGCCTTACCCTACCGGCCAAAGCAACAGGTACTTCTGTTACAATCAGGCACACATCCAAATACTCACTGTGCATGGATCATCTCATTAAACCTCAGCACAGTCTGTGTGTGCGTGTGCGTTAGTCGCTCAGACGTGTCCGACTCTGCAACCCCATGGACTGGGTTCCTCTGTCCATGGAATTCTCCAGGCAGTTGAGGTGGGTTTTATTATATTTTGCAGATGAGGAAATGGAGGCCTGAGTACATACAATTAAAATAATTAAAATAACAGAGCCAGGATTAATAAATCAGGCATGCCAATCTGAAAGGCTGTACTCCCAACTTCCCCTCTGATCTGCCTTAATCATTAGTGAGTAGCTGTCTTAATATTACATTAGCAGGCAGGGGCAGGGTAGTCTGTTGTCCCCAGAAGCTCCCGTGTGAAAGCAGAGGTCAGTTGGGAGAACTGAGCTTTGTATCTGGTTCTGGTCCTAAGTGGCCCCTCTTGAGAGCTTTAAAGGGCCCATAGAGGAGCTGGGTACTAGGTGGGAGGCAATCTTCTGGGGCATCCTGTCTTGATGGATTTGAAGGGCCCTAGGGCAGCCCCTGCCTAGAACTCTTGTCCAGTGATCTGTTTACAATCACCCTCTACCCCCACCATCTGTCAATCAAGGAGGTTTTAGGTTTTAGTTGTGTCCAACTCTGTGCGACCCCATAGACGGCAGCCCACCAGGCTCCCCCATCCCTGGGATTCTCCAGGCAAGAACACTGGCGTGGGTTGCCATTTCCTTCTCCAATGCATGAAAGTGAAAAGTGAAAGTGAAGTTGCTCAGTCGTGTCCGACTCTTAGCAACCCCATGGGCTGCAGCCGTCCAGGCTCCTCCGTCCATAGGATTTTCCAGGCAAGAATACTGGAGTGGGGTGCCATTGCCAGATCAGAAGACTATTGGTACATTGACAGAATCAACAGAGAAGTTAGAAAACTGGTGTAAGAATCATCACACACCAAAAGGAAACTGATGGCTAGAACACAGCAAATTCACCTTCAGGAACAGTGTGATCAGGATGCCACCTGGGGCCCATGTCCCCGCACACTCACTGTGGCTACTCCCACATTGCTGTGTCTTTCTGACACTGATTTAAGAATCACCGTCAGTGGGCACTTTTGGGAGGTGAGGGATATGTTCACTGTCTTCACTGTGGTGACAGTTTCATGGATATACATACAGGTCAAAACATATCAAATTGCACATTTGAAATATTTGCAGTTTATTGTATGCACTCTTGCCTTAATAGCACTTTTTAAATCATGGAGTCTGAAGACAGCCCTGGTGTCTAGAGCTGGGGGGTGGCAGGGAGGGAAGTGGAAGATAAAATGGAGAATGGGGGGCAAAGGTTGACAGGCCAGCTTCATGAAGAGAGGCAAACTGTGGTTTCTCTTCCTAGGTCTTCTAGAGCGTCCCAGATCTCTTACTGGGTCCTTGTTTGTCAATAGCAAGTTAAATTTGCAGTTGATGTCAGCTTTGATAGACTAACTACTACTTCTTCCTTCTTAGGCCTTGTTTTCAACTCCTCTAACCATCTTTTCCTCACCAAACTTCAGCCTGGGAGAGACAACCTCCTTTCCTTTAGGAGCAACACTGAGACAGGTCTCAATGGCTAGAACTGTTGAGGGATGGCATTGCTCAGATGGGTTGTCCCAAAGCAGATAGTGAGGCATGAGTTTGTATTAAGTTCCCAGGGGACACAGGTAAGGGGATGGGGAAGCAGGACAAAGCCTGGGGACCTTCAGATAAAGGCCTATGAGGGCAGCTTCTGCCGATCCCACAGGGCAGCCTGGAGTGTGAAGAACACTTCCAATGTCCTAGACTGGGCTGGGCTCTCATGCTGCTGCCCACCACTCCCTGGGAGAAGAGGAGGCGGACCCCTACTTTCAGGAATGCCCTGAAGTCTTCACTTTAGCCTGGGGCCCCTCCAGCAGCCGAGATCAGTTTCCCCCAGGAGAGGTGAGGGTCTACCGCAGGAGGAGGGCAGGGGCCCGGGAATGATGCCAGGTGGTCAGAGTGCAGCACCAACACTGTCCACGACATGCCAGCGTCTCCTTTAAATCCCAGCCAGTCCAGCTCGGTTGATAGAGGTGATGGAAAGGCAACCTCATTTGGAGGAAGGTGAGGCTGAGAGCCCAGAGACCCTAGACTTAATTATCACACAATTCTTTTATTTGGCTGTGTGTTTTCAGCCGATAGAGCAAAGCAGGCTTAGCTACACATGAGCTCCACTGCTCATGTCAGAGGTATTCAGGAATATCAGTTTTCAGGAAGTGCTACACCTTCTGTTTTAGTCATGCTGTATTCTTCTGGAGATGTACGGGGTCTCTGCCCAAGGGGGCTGTGGGGTGAGGGGGAGGGCCAGGGGAGTGTGGGGGTCAGTGCTCAGAAAGGCTCTGTTGACTGATGCCAAGGCAGGACTGTATGCTGCCTGCACAGAGCAGGACATGGAGACTGGAAACGTGAGGCTCGTTTAGTTCAGGGGCCTCACTGTACAGAGGCCCAGAAAGAGACTGTCTACTCCTTCAGCGCCTCTCTGTGCCAGGGCTTGTACCAGAACCTGGGAATAGAATGCCAGGATGTCATAGACCCCAGCCTTTTGGCTTTTCACCTTGAAATAATTATAGATTCACGGGAAGTTGCAAATATGGTACAGAAAGGCCCCATGTGCCCTTCACACAGCTTTCCGCAGTGGCAATATCTGGACTAAAAACCACAGTGTAATATTAAATCGAAGAAACACATCGGCACAGCCACACAGTGTTCACATGTACAGGTTCACCTGTGTGTGTTCATGGTGTGTATGTAGGGGTGTGTGTGTGTGTGCACAGGTGTAGTTCTGTGTATCACAGAACTACATGTCATGATGTCATGCGCATCATGACAACTGCGATACGGAGCTTTTGTATCACTGCAAAGGAGCTCTCTCTGAGTCCGCTCTATAGTTGTCCCTACCCACCCTCACCCCCACATTCCTGAGCCACTGCTAAACCACTTTCCATCTCAGCTCTTGCTGTTGGTGGGCTCACTTCTTAGGAGGGACAGAGCTGCAGATACAAATCTTGGTAATGCATGGAATATTAAATACCTACATAAATATAGGAATGAAGTTGTACCATGGCACTCAGCTGCAATTAATGTCACACTCCTGATGGTGTCTAGGTCAGGTTGAATCCATTGAAAGGGGACCAGAAATTTCAGTCATTAAAAGGAACAAGTGGCACTGAGTGAGCTGACGTAGAACAATCTTCAAAGCAGATGACAGAAGGCAAAGTACAGAACAGTACATTCTGGTGCACAGGTGTGAGTGTGTGTGTGTGTGTGTGTGTGTGTGTGTGTGTGTGTGGCAGCTGTCCCGTGTATACCACCACCACCACTCATAGCATCACCTGTGGGAAGTGAGACCAGCAGCTGAGGTGGGAGGGATGTTCCTCTCCTTGCCTATTCTCTTGTGCTTTTGCAGTTTTCACTACATGCATGGTTTGCTTTTATTAAAAGGAAATGGAATTATTTTGGACCCTCCTTAAGTAGGAGGAGTGCATCCTGTATAGTCATATCCTCATATCCTTATATAGTCGTATCCTTGCTTTTTCTGCTCCCCTGGGTTTACAAAAGGCCCTCCAGGGACTTAGCATTCTTAAAAGGGGGTTTTGCAGCCTCCAGTTGCCATGGTAGCTGTTGCCTCTGGTGACACACGATGCAGGCCTGGCCCTCCTGGCCCTGTGTGCAGGGAGCTTGGAATCCCCACTGGGGAACGATAGCACCCCCACATCACCCTGGGTCCCAGATGTTTAAAAGATGCCTCTATCAATGCTAGTGTGGGAATGAGTCAGCTGTGTCATTTCAGGAAGACATTGTGTTCAGTGATCTGTGCTGTGTGGTGTACTCTTTCTAAAGACAAATGCTCTTCACCTAAAAACACATTTTCCTCTATCTTAGCGCACCAGACCCATTCTCCTCCCCTCCAGGGTAATCTGGTTTAACTGCCTCCAGCTAAACATAAGAGTCCTGTTTAGAGGTTGTAGAAGGGCAGCCCATTCTCACACCAGGGTTCCCTCCCAGCACACTCAGCTTCCTCTCAGACCCAGAAACAGGAAGGATTGTTTACTGCTTCTTAAGGGACTGGAGAATGCTTACTGACCATAGGAAGAAAGCTGAGTTAACCTCCAGTGGGTGGGATGCATTGTTATTGTTCTTTCCCGGTAAGTCACTAAGAGCAATATATGACATAAATTAATTTGTTAATAAATTATTGTGGTGTATTAAATTCCCATGAAATTCTTCTCCTTCAATAGCAGAAAGGTCTTGCTTTTCATAGGTGACACGGTTAGTGGTATTTGTTTGTGTATGTACACATGACATCTGATTACAGAGCTCTCTCTCTCACACACACTAGAGTGTACCATTCAACATTGTGTGTTGACAGACAAAAGTAAAGTTCAGTGAGAACTGAAGGAGAGAACCAAGTAAGCTCTTCTCTTGGGGAGGAGTGGGCTGGGGAGGGGAATATTTGTGGTGGCCCTTGAGGTGGGGTAGGATTTCACCAGGTGGAGATATAAGCAGGAGAGCTATCACATCCTTGGTGCTAAAACTAGGGTCCTGAGTCTGTCCAGAGATTTTCCAAACTATGTCATGGTGCCATGGCCCTGAGCCCTCTTCATCTCAAGGATCAAAGGCATAGGTTCAGGTGAACACAAAGCCTGGAGAGAGGCAATGCCTTCTTGTCACCTGACCAGGATATGTTCAGTCCAGATGGAGCCTGCAACACGCCGATGTGCACTGAATTGCCAGAGACTCCACTTCTTCTCTAGCAGAACCAGTGTCCTGGGGACAGGCTGGGGCTGCTGCGCTAAAGTAAGGCTTTGTCATTCATGCTGTGATTTCTGTGGGTGCAAACTAGATAGGGTTAAAGGAAGGAGAGGGAGGGAAGAAAAGAAAGGCAAGGCAAGGTGGAGAAAGCAGGGAAGGCCAGGCAAATCTACTCTGTGGAAGGTCTCAAACCACGACTCACAGTAGGAACCAGAGACAGACATCCTTCAAGGCCTGATGTTTGAGGCCCACATTTCCTCCCTCTGGGATTCCCAAAGCCTAATGGTTCTTGGCACCTCTCAAAAACAAATGGCAAAAATAATGTTTTAATTTCCTCCAACAAAAGTTTGAGTTATAAATACTGATCTTGTTCCAAGAACCAATTCTTAGGAAATGGGATTAAGACATAAATTTACCGAGTTCTTTTCCCACTTAGGCCACATGTGCTCCACCCTGCCTTCTTCCTGCCTGTGTCTGAGATACAGAGCCCAGCCTCAGGGTTTGTAATCACCCCCTTAGCGTGGAGCCTGGTGGGAAGAGTCTGCGTTAGGGGACTAGGACTCCAGTTCCATCTCCACCAACTCCTGAGTGACCGCCAAGAGGCCACATCCACTCCAAGGACTCTGTTTCCCCACCTAGAAAAAAAAGGTTGGTACTTCCTCGATGTGCTAGTGGTTGAGAATGTGCCTTGCAATGCAGGGCACATGGATTTGATCCCTGGTCAGGGAAGTAAGATTCCACATGCCATGGAGCAACTAAGCCCATGTGCCCCAACAAGAGAGTCTGTGCACCACAACGAAGACCCTGTGTGCTGCAGCTAAGACCCGATGCAGCCAGATACAGAAAGGAATGATTTTTTAAAAAAAGAAAGAAAAGGTTACACTAGATCTTCCATAGAAAAAAATCTGCATACACAATTTTAGGGAGGTGAGTCGGTTAAAATTTTACCCAAGTAAGTAAAAATTAATTTTAAGTGTTTGGAGGTCATGGAACAAATCATCTTCAAGGCTATGTGCTGTGCCGTGTTTAGTCGCTCGGTCACATCCGACTCTTTACAACTCCATGGACTGTAGCCCACCAGGCTCCTCTGTCCATGGGGATTCTCCAGGCAAGAACACTGGAATGGATTGTCATGCCCTCCTCCAGGGGCTCTTCCCAACCAGACCAGGGATCGAACCCTGGTCTCCTGCATTGCAGGTGGATTCTTTACCATCTGAGTCACCAGGGAAGGCCAAGAATACTGGAGTGGGTATCCCTTCAGTTCTCCAGGGGAAGTTCTCCAGGGGAACTTCTCGATCCAGGAATCAAACGGGGGTTGCCTGCATTGCCAGACAGATTCTTCACCAGCTGAGCTACCAGGGAAACCCCTTCAAGGCTATATCCAGATCTAACTTCTATATATCTTTAGACTTCTCCACACTCAAAAGTGGAAGCAGAGTGGGGAGGAGGAAGGTGGCTTGTCTTCTACAGCCGGGTCCCCACAGCAACCCTCCCATCAGTGGCCTCTTTTATGAAAGGAGAGTGTCTCACACATGTCTTCTGTCTCTTGGGCTGGAATGGTAGTGGGAGCAGCAGCTGGCCCGTGTTGCGTGTGTTTCTGATGGCTGGAGCAGTGAAGGCATTTCCCGTGCTAAGGGTATAGACAGGGGTGGGAAGAGAGAGGGGTAGCCGAGGACAAGAGGTTCTCGCCCAACCTCTAGGTCCTTCCCCACCCTCTCTGAAGAACAGCCCCCTCCAGAAAGGAGAAGGAAGGGAATCAGGAGCATGTAACCAGTGGGACCCACTGGAATGTGTACTTGCAGGGTCTCAGTGGAGCCACATAACCTCACAGGAGTGAGTCTGGTGTTACTGAGTCCAAGCTTGTCCTGCTTACTGCACAACGGGCCAATCAATAGAGAGATGACTTGTTAGGGCCAAGAATAGCAATTTTATTCAGAAAGACAGCAGACAAGAAGGTGGTGGACTAGTGTCACAAAGAACCATCTTGCCCAGGTTTGGGTGCTAGTTTGTTTGTTGTTTGTTTTTTTCTTAAATAGAACAAAGAGGGGGAGGTAAGGAGGTAAAGTGAAAAGAAGGTGGTAAGTTGTTGCATATATTTCCTGGTTCTGGCCAGACTCCGGAGGGAATGTGTTGTTTCTTCTTGCCTGCAGCCATTCACAGGTGGGTCTGGTCGGGGGTTTTCCTGTGAGCTAAGCAAAGATATTATAGAGGGTGGGAAGAGAGAGGGGTAGCCGAGGACAAGAGGTTCTCGCCCAACCTCTAGGTCCTTCCCCACCCTCTCTGAAGAACAGCCCCCTCCAGAAAGGAGAAGGAAGGGAATCAGGAGCATGTAACCAGTGGGACCCACTGGAATGTGTACTTGCAGGGTCTCAGTGGAGCCACATAACCTCACAGGAGTGAGTCTGGTGTTACTGAGTCCAAGCTCGTCCTGCTTACTGCACAACGGGCCAATCAATAGAGAGATGACTTGTTAGGGCCAAGAATAGCAATTTTATTCAGAAAGACAGCAGACAAGAAGGTGGTGGACTAGTGTCACAAAGAACCATCTTGCCCAGGTTTGGGTGCTAGTTTGTTTGTTGTTTGTTTTTTTCTTAAATAGAACAAAGAGGGGGAGGTAAGGAGGTAAAGTGAAAAGAAGGTGGTAAGTTATTGCATATATTTCCTGGTTCTGGCCAGACTCCGGAGGGAATGTGTTGTTTCTTCTTGCCTGCAGCCATTCACAGGTGGGTCTGGTCGGGGGTTTCCTGTGAGCTAAGCAAAGATATTATAGCTTAATGCTCAAGTGTTCCTTGGCAGAGTTCCTTGTTGTTATTTACTGGCTAAGTTGTGTCTGACTCTCACCCCCATGGACTCTAGCCTGCCAAGATCCTCTGTCTATGTGATTTCCCAGGCAGGAATATTGGAGTGGATAGCCATTTCCTTCTCGAATGGGATCTTCCTTATTCAGGGATTGAACCCATGTTCTCCTGCGTTAACAGGTAGATTTTTTTTTTTTTAACCACTGAGCCACCAGGGAAGCCCACAGGGTTCCTAGAGATGGGCAGTTATGTATACGTTAAGCTACAGGCAACATCCCTTTAATAGCAAAAGCAATACAACGCAAAGGTTAAAGTGAAAGAGACATCCAATATGGAGTCAGGTTTGTTTTTCCCTATTTCATGAGCAGTCCCTTTCTACAGGTAAGAAAAATGAAGAACAGGGAAAGGAAGCACGTTGGCTTCAGGCATCAAGTGGTGAGCCCAAAATACCCATTCGGAGGATGGTTGGATGAGCAGGAGCTTCAGGACCATGACCCCTGGAGGAGGCAGTTGGGGTCACATGCACTCACCGATTCCTGCTTCAGAAAGACTAGACAGGATGCTTTTTCTGGGATTTGAGAAACAAAGGAGGTGGACGGGAATAATGAAAACAGCCCTCTGAACGAGTGAAAATGAACTGAGTGTCTGTTCCGGGACAGGTGCTTCCTCGTATGGTGCTTCATTTAGTCCTCAACCATGTGATCTGGTAGGCAGGGCACACACCTCCACCCACCCTACACAGAACCCTCAGAGAGGGTCAGAGGGCCTCCAGGGAGGGCAGAACTCCAGTCCACCTCAGCCCCTCTCACTCACAGGTCTCACTCCTATCAAGCGGCCCACTGGCCACACCTGCCAAACAGCTGATCATCCTGTGTGATTTCCTGGAGTACAGTCAGCCCGCTCCCCCATCCCATGCCCAGTGCTGGGTATGGAGGAGACGCTCAGAATCAGAGCACAAGTGTTTTCCAGCTATTTGAAAGTAATGGAAGCCACTGTTGTGAATTGGTCTCCCCACGCCTCTTTCCACCTGCCAGAGTGTGCCAGAGTGACTTCCAATAGCTAAGTGGGAAAATAAATCTTTCCCTTTCACAGGAAATTATACCTCAGGGGGGTCCTAGGAAAAGAGCACTGTGCTGGGAGTCCTGCACTGGATCAGCCACAAGCCTGCCGGCTGCCTCAGTTTCCCCATCTGGGCCACGAGAGTGCCTTTGGTGTACCTAAAGGCCTCTTCAGAACCCACGAACTCTGACTCTTTTGTGGTTGGATTGGAGCTTCCAGTCTCCCCCAGAAGGAATTCCCTTCTAGGCTTGCCGTCCAGAGGCAGCCCTGCTCAGGCCCCATCTCTGTGGTCCTTCCTGCTTTTCTACTTAAAAATAGCCTTCACTAGGCTGTGACCAGATAAAAGAGACACACGCAGCTGGAACTCGCTGGCCAGAGCCTGTCACTATTAACTCCTGCCTGCTGGTTACAGATGGATTATAGCAGGTCCCGCGGGGAATCCTAGCAGGGACATAAAGAATAAGTGGGCTCCCTGGTAGCTCAGATGGTGAAGACTCTGCCTGCAAAGCAGGAGACTCAGGTTCAAACCATGGGTTGGGAAGATTGCCTGGAGTAGGAAATGGCAACCCACTCCAGTATTCTTGCCTGGAGAATTCCATGGCCAGACCATGGGGTCACAAAGAGTCGGACACAACTGAGCGCCTAACACTATCACTATCAAAGAATAAGTAAGGGATATGAGTTCTGCGAGGGCAGCAATCGTGGATCATCTATTTATCGCAAGGATGGCATAGAATATTTCTTAAAGGAAACACTTGAGTGTACTAGTGAATGAGTGGAGGTGATTCCTACCTAGAGCTGATAGACATGTTGGGGAGAGAAGAGATATATACACAAAAAGTTAAACAATGACCTAAGGACCAAATCCTTCCCCCCTGCTGCCCCTCGCCCCCCCGCCTCCCTGCCCATACAAAGCAATGGTATGAGATGTTGCAAGACAGCATGTGTTCAGCCAAATCTATGGGCAGGAACACAGTGTAATTAACTCTGGGTTGGGGACAGAAGAAAGAGCCTCCAGAAGAAGGTGGACTTGGGGCCGGCTCTTGAGGGATGAGCCCAGTTTGAGGGGTGTGGTGTCTCCAGATGCTTGCCCGGAAGACCAGGCAGTTCCTGCAAAGGTTCTGTGTTGAAAATGAAGAAAACATGCTCAAGTTTTCCAACAGAGGCTGTGTCTCTGCTTCGAGAGATGGGATCTGGGCAGGACTGATAGAGCTCAGAGTATTCTGTTCCAGACTCTGCCCCTTAGTCTGTCTGATAGATGGAGCTCAGAATATCTGCCCCACTGGGATCTTGTTGGGATTTCCTGGGATGTATTTGCACAAGCATTTTGCTCTGGGAAATGTTTCATAAATACCCACTGTAACCCCAAGGGGAAACCTGTTGCCTGAGGCAGGCACAGTGTTGGCTCTCTCCACATTTCCCTCAGGCTGAGGGCAGCTACTCAAGGTCCCAAGTGCTGAGCAAATCGGTAACCAGATCGTGGAGCCCCATGGTTGTATACGAGAGGAAGAAAATAGGTCCCAGCCTTCCAGAGCTTCAAGAGGAGATAAGAAAAGCTGGTGAAAACTTAATATCCTCTGAGACTTTGTTTATCAGTTTAAAAGGATGATAGAACTTGCTGGAATGATATTAGGTCAACTTAACTGCCCTGCTTTCTATGAGGTCATTTCAACCCTAGAGGGCTGAGACTAGGGTGGGGTGATAGGCAGTATTCAATCTCATTAAAAGGAGACCTAGTGACGTCAGCAGGAAGACAGAGCCTCTGTTTACTTTCCTTGGCCTCTTGTGAGCCTCTCTCCCAAGCACAAAGTGCACAGTGTGGATGAAGTGAGTGCGAGTCACTCAGGCGTGTCCAGCTCTCTGCGACCCCATGGACTGTAGCCCACCAGGCTCCTCTGTCCATGGGATTCTCCCAGCAAGAATACTAGAGCTGGCTTCCCTCCTCCAGGGGATCTTCCTGACCCAGGAATTGAACCTGGGTCGTCTGCATTGCAGGTGGATTTTTTACCATCTGAGTCACCGGGGAAGTTCAATGTGGATGAGGTCAATTTTAATGGCTTTAAACGTGTATATCCCTGTAACTGCTCTAACAGTGTGTCTCAAGGCAGGGAGAATAGGAGAACATCTCCACTGAGCAGATGAGGGACTGGATCTGGAACAGGGGATGGGACTTTCCTAGGCCAGAGAGTGAGTTAAGCTGGCCGTGGAAGCCCCTTCTCCTGATTAATGCCTGGAGCTGGTTCTGTTCCTGCTGGCCCTGGTTAGAACTGAGTTGGGCGTTGGGAACGGTTGACTGAAGTCAGGGGATTCCTCTGTGGGATGCTGATGTGGCTAGCCCACTAAGCTGCGTGCTTGCTCAGTCATGTCTGACTCTTTGCGACCTCACGGACTGTAGCCCACAAGGCTTCTCTGTCCGTGGGGTTCTATAGGCAAGAATACTGGAGTTGGTAGCCATTCCCTTCTCCAGGGGATCTTCCTGACCCAGGGACTGACCTCAAGTCTCCTGCATTGCAGGCAGATTCTTTACTGCTTGAGCCTTTGGGGAAGCTCAGGCCTGCTAAGTCATTCACTAAATATGGACTGACTGACTGTTACAGTCCAAGCACTGCTCTAGTGTTGAGATTCATTCCAGAATGAAACAGACACAAGTCCCTACCCTCATGAAGCTTAAATTCTAGTGTGGGGGAGGCAGACAAGAAACAATAAGAAAGCACGTTATATAGCACACTGGAAGATGAGACATGTCATGGAAAGAAGAGGGTAGATCAGGGTAATGGGAACCAGTAGTTTGGGGTGGGTGAGATTCACCTTTAAGGCAGGATGCTCAGGGTAGACTTCATTAAGAAGATGTGAGATGAGTAAAGGCTTGAAGGAGGTGAGCGAGTTAGCCAGGTAGATCTCTGGAAGAAGAACGTTTTGAGCAGAGGGAATGGTCAGTGCAATGGCCCTGGGGCAGAAGTGTGCCTAGTATGTTCAAGAGATACTGAGGAGGCCAGTGTGGCTGGAGCTGAGTGAGCAAGGGGAGAGCCTGAGAGGAGGACACATGGGTCATGGGGTCATGTCATGGCGGGGGTTATGGAGGGCTTTGTGGTTATTCTAAGTGGGATAAGAGCAGGGGAGTACTCATCTAACTTGCACTTGAACAGGACACTAAATATGGACTGACTGACTGTTACAGTCCAAGCACTGCTCTAGTGTTGAGATTCATTCCAGAATGAAACAGACACAAGTCCCTACCCTCATGAAGCTTAAATTCTAGTGTGGGGGAGGCAGACAAGAAACAATAAGAAAGCACGTTATATAGCACACTGGAAGATGAGACATGTCATGGAAAGAAGAGGGTAGATCAGGGTAATGGGAACCAGTAGTTTGGGGTGGGTGAGATTCACCTTTAAGGCAGGATGCTCAGGGTAGACTTCATTAAGAAGATGTGAGATGAGTAAAGGCTTGAAGGAGGTGAGCGAGTTAGCCAGGTAGATCTCTGGAAGAAGAACGTTTTGAGCAGAGGGAATGGTCAGTGCAATGGCCCTGGGGCAGAAGTGTGCCTAGTATGTTCAAGAGATACTGAGGAGGCCAGTGTGGCTGGAGCTGAGTGAGCAAGGGGAGAGCCTGAGAGGAGGACACATGGGTCATGGGGTCATGTCATGGCGGGGGTTATGGAGGGCTTTGTGGTTATTCTAAGTGGGATAAGAGCAGGGGAGTACTCATCTAACTTGCACTTGAACAGGATCCCCAGGGCAGCCAAACAGAGAATAGACTCTAAGGCAGTGATGGTGGAACAGAGGGTGAGTTAGAAGGCTGTCAGCATGGTCCAGGTGAGCAGTGATGGAGCCTCTGGCTAGGCTGGGACCTGTGGAGGGGCATGAGATTCTGTATCTATTTCTAATGTAGAGGTATAAGCTACAAGATTGACTTGCAGGTTAGATGTCAGACATGTAGGAAAGAAAGGAATAGATGAGTACTCCACAGTGCTGAGGGGAATGGGGGAGGAGTCATTTACTGAGATGGGAATACCAGCTGGCTCAGAGTTAGGAACTGTGAATCCAGTTTTGGATATGTTAAATTTTAGATGCAGATTGGCATCCAAGTGGAGATAGTAACTGGCAGCTGGAATTACTGGACCACAGTTCAGGGCCAAGGTTGGGGCTGGAGACATGCACTTGTAGATGAGCTAGTTAACTTAACAAGGAAGTTATTAGTTTAGATAGAAAAGATAGGCTAAACCCAACTTACAAAGGCCACATAAAAGAGCAGAATCTAGGGACTTCCCCCGTGGTCCAGTGGTTAAGACTCCACACCACCAGTGCAGGGGGCCTGGGTTTGATCCTTAGTCAGGGAACAAGATCCCACATGCTGCAACTAAAGATCTCACATGCCGCAACTAAGACCAGGCAGAGCCAAGTAAATATATATTTTTTAAAAAGAGCAGGGTATATCAATAAGTTAGGGTACTGAAAGGGAGACAGTGAGTGAGAAACCGGAAGAGGGTGGGATTCAGGAAGTCAAGAGAGGACAGAGGTTCAAGAAAGGAACTCACCTTCATCAAATGCTGCTGTGACCTCTGGGCCTGGAGGGACAGAAATCTGATTGGAATGGGTTCCAAAAAAAGGGGGGAAGTGAGACTCTTTCAAGAAGCTTTGCTATTAAGGAGAAACTGGGCACTAGCTGGAGAAAGAACAATCCAGCCGAGAAGGGGAAAACGCTGCAGAAAGCACGGGGTCGCCATCCTCGAGTGGGCGAGGGGATGCAGGCTCCAGGGCACAGGGGGCCATGGGGAGGGGCACAGGCACGTGACCTATCGCCTTCCCCACGGTTTGTCAGCGCATCAGCTGCTTTTCCTGACTCATCCCAGCAGAGGAAGCAGTGTTCCCACTCTGCAGCAAGCAGAGAAAATCCAGGCGCTACAGACTCAGAACTTAACATCAGCCCCAAGAATTAAATCATATGTTACAGGGCTGGACTAAAGACATCATGCCTTTGACAAAAAATGTAGAAGAAAAATGCTTTCTGGCAAAAAGCAACCAGTTGGGAGCATGGCGTGTAGTGAAGTGCTATGTCCCTTCTACAGGAAATCATGTCCTACTTTACTCAGAAAAATGAGGGAAAGAAGTTTTCATATTTTTCCTTCCATGATGGTGTTTCACTTTGTTACTAATCAGACTAAGGCAAATAAAAATTGAAAGCAGTATTTTTTTTGCCAAATGGACAAATATTTTAAAGAATAATTCTTAGTATTCAAGAGTGTTTGGTAAAATAGACATTTTCTTCAAACATGGGTGGGAGTGAAAAATTGGTTTAAGATCTTTGAGAAGCAATTTGGCTATTGGCTGTAACCAAAAGACTTAGACAGTTTCATACTTCAGTAATTCGTCTTTTGGGAATGCAATCTAGAGAAGTGATTGGAAATTTGGACAAAGATTTAATAACAAGATTTCTCACAAATTTGCTTATAGTAATGGAATAAATATAAGAAAGTTAACTGTGCAAACACAGAAAACTAGTTTACAACATTTTGACATGGTCATATTTAATGGTATGGAGAAATGTAAATGCTGGTAAGTGAAAAGAAGTTACAAAATCATTCCAAGTGAATTATTCAATACTATCTTAGGAACTGTACATCGACTCTTCAATTATGTATAGACTAAAATTTATCTTATTTATTGAATTATTTAAATTTTTAATAACTATATTCTTCTCCATATTTCTAGTTGTGTTTTCTAACGGATGTTTTTCTTTTCTTTCTTTGAGGATTCTAAATATGCTTAACATCTATTATTTTCACTTCTTATAGAATGAAATCCCCCTACTGTTGGTTTGATTGGCTGTCTTTTTAGCACAGTGGTCTGTCAAAAGACTTACTTTTGGTTTTAGGTTAAGAGGATTCATCAGCATAACACCACTCTGCACTTAAGTAAACAAGAAATAAGTATTATTATACTGATAGCCAGACATCCTGGAATGTGAAGTCAAGTGGGCCTTAGAAAGCATCACTATGAACAAAGCTAGTGGAGGTGATGGAATTCCAGTTGAGCTATTTCAAATCCCGAAAGATGATGCTGTGAAAGTGCTGCACTCAATATGCCAGCAAATTTGGAAAACTCAGCAGTGGCCACAGGACTGGAAAAGTCAATTTTCATTCCAATCCCAAAGAAGGGCAATGCCAAAGAATGCTCAAACTACTGCACAATTGCACTCATTTCACATGATGGCAAAGTAATGCTCAAAATCCTTCAAGCCTTCAATCCAGGCTTCAACAGTATATGAAACAAGAACTTGCAGATGTTCGAGCTGAATTTAGGAAAGGCAGAGGAACCAGAGATAAAATTGTCAACATCCATTGCATCATAGAAAAAGCTAGAGAATTCCAGAATAACATCTACTTCTGCCTTATTGACTATGCTAAAGCCTTCAACTTTGTAGATTACAACAAACTGGAAAATTCTGAAAGAGATGGGAATAGCAAACCATCTTACCTGCCTCCTGCGAAACCTGTATGCAAGTCAAGAAGCAACAGTTAGAACTGGACATAGAACAACAGACTGGTTCCAAATTGGAAAGGAAGTACATCAAGGCTGTATATTGCCACCCTGCTTATTTAACCTATATGCAGAGTACATGATGTGAAGTGTACTGGGCTGGATGAAGCACAAGCTAGAATCAAGATTGCTGAGAGAAATATCAATAACCTCAGATATGCAGATGACACTACCCTTATGGCAGAAAGTGAAGAGCTTCTTGATGAAGGTGAAAGAGGAGAGTGAAAAAGTTGGCTTAAAACTCAACATTCAAAAAATGAAGATCATGGCATCCAGTCCCACCACTTAGATGGTGGCAAATAGATGGGGAAACAATGGAAACAGTGACAGATTTTAAGGGCTCCAAAATCACTGCAGATGGTGACCGCAGCCTTGAAATTAAAAGAAGCTTGAACCTTGGAAGAAAAGGAATGACAAACCTAGACAGTGTATTAAAAAGCGGAGACATTACTTTGCCAACAAAGGTCTATACAGTTAAAACTATGGTTTTTCCAGTAGGCATATTTCGGTGTGAGAGTTGGGCCATAAGGAAGGCTGAGCACTGCACAATTAATTGATGCTTTTGAACTGTGGTGCTGGAGAAGACTCTTGAGAGTCCCTTGGACAGCAGGGAGATCAAGCCAGTCCATCCTAAAGGAAATCAATCCTGAATATTCCTTGGAGGGACTGATCCTGAAGCTGAAGTGCCAATACTTTGGCCACCTGATGTGAAGAGCAAACTCACTGGAAAAGACCCTGATGCTGGGAAAGATTGAAGGCAGGAGAAGAGGATGACAGAGACGAGATAGTTGGATGGCATCATCGACTCAATGGACATGAGTTTGAGCAAACTCTGAGAGATGGTGAGGGACAGGGAAGCCTGGCGTGCTGCAGGCCACAGGGTCACAACTGAGCAACTGAGTAACAAAAAAGCTCAAATATTTCAGTAAAACTTACTTTTTTAAATTGAGTGAACTCTATGATCCTGAAGTCTCTCCAGTCCTGAGTTTAAGAAAAGCAAATCAAATCTAATAAGCTAAAACCAAAAGACTGAACTTCTAGATTGTTGTCATCACATCATAAAACCTGGACAGCTCCCCCTGAAGGAAAAACAGATGCTCTTTATCCTTTCTGATACTCTGTCTTAAACCATTTGGACCCAATAGATTTGATCTCTTGTCACACTGGAAGGGAAGCACTTGCCAAGGTCACCAGATAAGTTCCATAGAACTCGTCTTCCCTTGGGACTTAGTCAAATGAGAACTGCTGAGCCTGTGAGCAGAGGAGCATGTGGGCAACAGCAGAGGGATTTGAGGGAGCATTTTAGGTTCAGGGGCTACCTTGACTGTCACTCAAGGAGCCCTTTAAATATCCCGCCAGGGGCCAAACAATCGGAGAAACTTCTTTAAAACAAAGCAATAATTATTTCCCTCATTTTGGAAATGAACCAGGAACATCTAAAATAACCAATAGGACATCCTAATGCGCAACAGATGTCTAGGAGTATCAGCCTGAGCTGACATCTTACAGACAGGAGAAAAAGTGAAAAGCACTTGGCATTTTAATTGCAGGGTGTCCTTATCTAAATGACTGCACAATTTCTTTTTGTGTTTTAACAAACAGAGCTTACAGACCACCAATTTCCCCCAGACTCCTTGGACAGAAACCCCTTACAGATGACTGTTCCAACTTATTTTTACACAGGACACTGGGTCCGAGTCGCACTCCCCACATGGTTAAATGCAGTCTCCAGATCGAGTTCTTGCCGAGCCGCCTGGACATGTTACTTCACTTCTCTGAGCTTCACTTTCCACATCTGTAGAGTGATGATGCTAACACCCCCAAGTAGGGCTGGGTTACATATTCAATCAGGCACCATGTGTGAAGTCCTCAGCATTTTTCTTGGTAACTGATGGGACTGTGGGCCACGAAGTCTCGTGGAGCCGTTTTTTTCATGATGCATTTCTAGATCTCCTGCCTGTCCAGTCTCCTTGAAGGAGGGAAGGTGGAAGGTACTGGACTAGATGGAACATAGCCAACATCATTCCCAGGAAAAGGCTTGCCCTACTCTGTACCAGGCTTCCTTCTTAAACTTTCTCTGAAACAAGCTGGCCACCAGCCAGCACATGGCTCAGTGAGCAGCTGTGGGTGTGAGCAGCTTTGTAGGAAAGGCAGGAAGAGTAGCTGGGGAGAGATAAACTGTGCGCTTCAGGACGCAGGCTGCTGTACGGACAGCAGCCTTTCCGGGACCAGTGGTCTAAAAGACAGCGAAGAGGATGAGTGCGCTGGGAGACACAGCCTGGACAGACTCTGAAGGCTTCAGAGGGTGAGTGGCTCATTTGTCTCACTTTCCATGCCAGGGACAAGGGAACGGCAGGAGTGCTTATTCTTTTGGAGGTCCACAAAGGGTAGACTACCTGTGGCAGAAGTAAGGAGACCCGAGCATGCTCTTATCTGGTTACTAGCAAGCTGTACAATCTTGAGCAAGTCACCTGCCCTCTCTGGGCCTGTTTTCTCATCTATAAAATAAGGAATTGGCCAAGTCTAATAACCAGACTAATAACCATACCTAACATTTGTGCGGAAAAGGCAATGGCACCCCACTCCAGCACTCTTGCCTGGAAAATCCCATGGACGGAGGAGCCTGGTGGGCTACAGTCCATGGGGTCGCTAAGAGTCAGACACAACTGAGCGACTTCACTTTCTCTTTTCACCTTCATGCATTGGAGAAGGAAATGGCAACCCACTCCAGTGTTCTTGCCTGGAGAATCCCAGGGACGGGGGAGCCTGGTGGCCTGCCGTCTATGGGGTCGCACAGAGTCGAACATGACTGAAGCGACTTAGCAGCAGCAGCAGCAACATTTGTGCAGTGTTCACCAGTTTCACTTTTGAAATAGAATCTCATCGGGTCCCCGTGGCAACCCTTGGTTGAAGGATTGACTGTCATATTTACAGGTGAAGAGGGCTTCCCAGGTGGCACTAGTGATAAAAAAAAAAAAAAAAAAAAACCCACCCGCCAATGCAGAAGATATAAGAGACATGGGTTCAATTCCTGGGGTGGGAAGATCCCCAGGAGAAGGAAATGGCAACCCACTCAAATATTCTTGCCTGGAGAACCGCATGAACAGAGGAGCCTGGCAGGCTACAGTCCATGGGTTTCCCAAGGGTTGGACACAACTGAAGTGACTTAGCACACACGAAAACACAGATGAGGAAACTATTACACACTGGGGCCAGTGGACCTAAGAACCTGGTCTTCTGGGGACAGTTCTGGGCTCTCATCAGCACCAGCTTCCCCTTGAGCTCTGAAACCTGCAGATTCCCGGTTCCTTGTCAAGGACCACCTCCTTTTCCCCATCCTCCCTCAATCTTTACTTCCCATCAGTTGTCTCTTCCCCAGCCCCTTTGCAGTTTCCTTTCTCATCCTGTAGGCCAGGCACACTAATATTTCTGAGACGAGGGAGGTTAATATTTGATACCCTGCCCCCATGCTCCCTGGGTTAGCAGTTGCGTGCAGCCTCTTTCCTAGAATTCGCTCTGCTTTGTGGAATGTCTTCCTGTGGAGTCCCAAGAGAAGTAGTAGGTGAGGCTGTTTAATCCTCAGGGCCGTGCTTCTCCAGGTGTGAGCCTGGGCCATGTTGTGTGGGTCACAGACAGTCAGGGTGCTGCCTACAAATGCAGATTCCTGGGCCCTGCCCCAAATTTGGTGAGTCAGAATGGGCATTTCACCAGCTTCCCCTGTTTCTGATAAGCACTAACCAGGGTCTGAGAACCATGCTCTTAGGAGACTGCCCTGTTGGGCTGCAGAGGGCTGTTGATAGACTTCTTAGAAGTGAACCACACTTATATTACTAAAGTAAGTCCTTCCTGATGATGATGATAATTGATTTTTACTTTCTGGCCATGCCATGTGGCATGTGAGATCTTAGTTCCTCGATCAGGGATCGAACTCTCACCCCCTGTAGTGGAAGCTTGGAGTCTTAACCACTGGACCACCAGAGAAGTCCCTAATTTTTTAAGTAAACTTTACGATTTAACTAGGTTACATTTTAGAGTTTTGCATCTCTGTAAGTGAAACCTGTCTAGAATTTTCTCTTTTCAAATGCTGTCTTCAGTGGGATTGGGTAATGATAGCTTTGTAAAATAAACTAGGGATCTTACCGTCATTTTCTACAATTTGAGATGGTTTGACATTGGACTTATTTTCTGAAGATTAGAGAAAGCTCAACTGTGAAAACAAGCTGGGCCTGACATTATTTTAAATGTTGACATTTAACTCCCTTACTATTTAAATGGTTATTGGTCTGTTCAGAGTGTTACCTCTTGAAATTAATGCATTTCTCTATGTTCACCAATCGGTTGCACACAATACTCATATTTCTGTACCTGTTTTCTGGATTCTATTGCCTTTCTCAATATTAGTATTTTATTTTTTCACTTTCTCTAATCATGCTTTTTTACTTAGTATTTTCATAGAACCAAGTTGTTTTTTTCACTATGTGCATACATGCTTAGTCACTCAGTCATGTCCAACTGTTTGTGACTCCATGGACTATAGCCTTCCAGGCTCCTCTGTTCATGGGATTCTCCAGGCAAGAATACTGGAGTAGGTAGCCGTTCCCTTCTTTAGAGGATCTTGTTAACCCAGGGATCAAACCTGGTTCACCTGCATTGCAGGCGGATTCTTTACCATCTGAGCCCCCAGGGAAGAAGCCCTATTTTCACTATCAGTTCAGTTCAGTTCAGTTCAGTCGCTCAGTCGTGTCCGACTCTTTGCGACCCCATGAATTGCAGCACGCCAGGCTTCCCTGTCCATCACCAACTCCAACTCCTGGAGTTAACTCAGACACATGTCCATCGAGTCAGTGATGCCATCCAGCCATCTCATCCTCGGTCGTCCCCTTCTCCTCCTGCCCCCAATCCCTCCCAGCATCAGAGTCTTTTCCAATGAGTCAACTCTTCGCAGGAGGTGGCCAAAGTACTGGAGCTTCAGCTTCAGCATCATTCCCTCCAAAGAAATCCCATGGCTAATCTCCTTCAGAATGGACTGGTTGGATCTCCTTGCAGTCCAAGGGACTCTTTTCACTATACTGAGGCATAATTGATGTACAATTATTAAAATGAACAATTTGATGAGTATTGACATATGCATGCATCTGTAAAACCACTGCTGTAACCAAAATCACTTTACCATTTTGACCTTTTTTTTCAGCTTTCTAGTTTCTTAATTTCAGATTTTATACTTGAGTCTATCCTTCTATTCGTGTATGTGTGTGTTTTATTCTTTTTCTAGTTTCTTAAGTGAAAGTTAGCCCATTTATTTCATTTTTCTAAAGGTTATACTCCATTTATAGTTAAAAATATTGGCTACATTCCCTGTGTTGTACAATATATCCTTGTAGCTTATTTTATACATGGTAGTTTGTACCTTTTAACCCCTTACCTCCATCTTTCCTCTCCACCTTCCTCTCCCTATGGGTAAACACTAGTTTGTTCTCTATATCTGTGGATCTGTTTCTTTTCCATTATGTTCATAGTATGTTTTAGTTTTTACATTCCACATGTAAGTGATATCATAAAACATTTGTCTTTCTCTGACTCATTTCACTTTAACACATTTATTTTTAATCTTATTTATATATACAATTAATCCTCATTTTTTTGTGGTAGTTGTATTCTGTAAAGTCACCACAAACCCTGAATGAGGAAATTCTGTACCTTTATTCCTAGGGGAAATAAATACAGGATTTGATCCCTACCAGCTGATGAGCACAAAGTTTTCATATAATGATCAATACATGATTTTGTTTTACGTGTGTTTCTAGTTAAAGACTCCTTTAATACAGAAATTGTTGATTCGTTAACATAGGCCTTATGGTCAACAGCACTAGAACTCATGTCTGAACAAAGCTTATCTAACAATGTAATTTCTGCATAAGGCAGACCACAGCCTTTTGTGCTGAGGAACACTAGACAGTATCACTCCTGGGGGCCACTTTAAAGAGCGAAATCACCAATGAAGAGTGCAAAGATGTAAAACACACAACACTAAATAGATTGTGGGAAAGCCATTTGTTTATAGTCTGAGAGCTGAGACAAGTAGGCAGACTGTTGCTTGTGTTGACTTCAACAGGAAACATCCGCATCGAGCGACTCAAATGCATTCCCACCTTACCCATGTCCACGGTGACCTCAGAAATGCTGCAAGTATCGATTTGGGGTTACAAATAAATTTAGCAAGTAGGCTTATTTCCATATATGGAATCTACAGATAACGAGGATTGATTTAAAATTATATTAAACTCATGGGATATAGACAAAAGCCATTCTCACAAAGGAAGTTTAGAGAATAAGATGACATAAATTTTCACTCACTGACTCATCACTGACTCAAGTTTGGATTGCTGGGTTCTGATGCCACAGAAAATGTTAATCTCTGTTCTCATCACAGTATAGTTAGCCCATCTGTGAGGGTTTAAGATGGCTGATGCCCTTGTGACATTGCTGATACATCCTGGACCTGGAGAGTCAAGCTCTCGGTCTCAGCCCTTGCATGGCTTATACTTGAAATGTTCAGGCAGAGGGTGGAGGTTCCTGGGTTTGATGGGAAAAGCACTGGCCTTGGAGTTGACCTGCTGAATAAAGTCTGCTAAATAACTGAAGTGCTCTGAGCCTGTTTCCTCCCTGTAAAATGTCTTAGGGAGGAAGGAAGCTCAGAGCAGTCGAGTATTTTACATTCGGTAACAAGGACCAAAGCAAAGAATGAGTGGGAAGGATTCAGAACACAGTAAAGAGCCAGGTAAATGTGAGGTGGGATGTCACTGTCACTATGTTAATAACACCCATGGAGCGAGCCATTCCCTGAACTTAAGCCCACAGTCTGCAGCCCAGTTCCCTGGGGCCCTGTCATCCCAGAACCTAAAGAGGCTTAAGCCTGGGTCAGCCAATGCCCTAAGGGTCCCCGTGGCAACCCTTGGTTGAAGGATTGACTGTCATATTTACAGGTGAAGAGGGCTTCCCAGGTGGCACTAGTGATAAAAAAAAAAAAAAAAAAAAACCCACCCGCCAATGCAGAAGATATAAGAGACATGGGTTCAATTCCTGGGGTGGGAAGATCCCCAGGAGAAGGAAATGGCAACCCACTCAAATATTCTTGCCTGGAGAACCGCATGAACAGAGGAGCCTGGCAGGCTACAGTCCATGGGTTTCCCAAGGGTTGGACACAACTGAAGTGACTTAGCACACACGAAAACACAGATGAGGAAACTATTACACACTGGGGCCAGTGGACCTAAGAACCTGGTCTTCTGGGGACAGTTCTGGGCTCTCATCAGCACCAGCTTCCCCTTGAGCTCTGAAACCTGCAGATTCCCGGTTCCTTGTCAAGGACCACCTCCTTTTCCCCACCCTCCCTCAATCTTTACTTCCCATCAGTTGTCTCTTCCCCAGCCCCTTTGCAGTTTCCTTTCTCATCCTGTAGGCCAGGCACACTAATATTTCTGAGACGAGGGAGGTTAATATTTGATACCCTGCCCCCATGCTCCCTGGGTTAGCAGTTGCGTGCAGCCTCTTTCCTAGAATTCGCTCTGCTTTGTGGAATGTCTTCCTGTGGAGTCCCAAGAGAAGTAGTAGGTGAGGCTGTTTAATCCTCAGGGCCGTGCTTCTCCAGGTGTGAGCCTGGGCCATGTTGTGTGGGTCACAGACAGTCAGGGTGCTGCCTACAAATGCAGATTCCTGGGCCCTGCCCCAAATTTGGTGAGTCAGAATGGGCATTTCACCAGCTTCCCCTGTTTCTGATAAGCACTAACCAGGGTCTGAGAACCATGCTCTTAGGAGACTGCCCTGTTGGGCTGCAGAGGGCTGTTGATAGACTTCTTAGAAGTGAACCACACTTATATTACTAAAGTAAGTCCTTCCTGATGATGATGATAATTGATTTTTACTTTCTGGCCATGCCATGTGGCATGTGAGATCTTAGTTCCTCGATCAGGGATCGAACTCTCACCCCCTGTAGTGGAAGCTTGGAGTCTTAACCACTGGACCACCAGAGAAGTCCCTAATTTTTTAAGTAAACTTTACGATTTAACTAGGTTACATTTTAGAGTTTTGCATCTCTGTAAGTGAAACCTGTCTAGAATTTTCTCTTTTCAAATGCTGTCTTCAGTGGGATTGGGTAATGATAGCTTTGTAAAATAAACTAGGGATCTTACCGTCATTTTCTACAATTTGAGATGGTTTGACATTGGACTTATTTTCTGAAGATTAGAGAAAGCTCAACTGTGAAAACAAGCTGGGCCTGACATTATTTTAAATGTTGACATTTAACTCCCTTACTATTTAAATGGTTATTGGTCTGTTCAGAGTGTTACCTCTTGAAATTAATGCATTTCTCTATGTTCACCAATCGGTTGCACACAATACTCATATTTCTGTACCTGTTTTCTGGATTCTATTGCCTTTCTCAATATTAGTATTTTATTTTTTCACTTTCTCTAATCATGCTTTTTTACTTAGTATTTTCATAGAACCAAGTTGTTTTTTTCACTATGTGCATACATGCTTAGTCACTCAGTCATGTCCAACTGTTTGTGACTCCATGGACTATAGCCTTCCAGGCTCCTCTGTTCATGGGATTCTCCAGGCAAGAATACTGGAGTAGGTAGCCGTTCCCTTCTTTAGAGGATCTTGTTAACCCAGGGATCAAACCTGGTTCACCTGCATTGCAGGCGGATTCTTTACCATCTGAGCCCCCAGGGAAGAAGCCCTATTTTCACTATCAGTTCAGTTCAGTTCAGTTCAGTCGCTCAGTCGTGTCCGACTCTTTGCGACCCCATGAATTGCAGCACGCCAGGCTTCCCTGTCCATCACCAACTCCAACTCCTGGAGTTAACTCAGACACATGTCCATCGAGTCAGTGATGCCATCCAGCCATCTCATCCTCGGTCGTCCCCTTCTCCTCCTGCCCCCAATCCCTCCCAGCATCAGAGTCTTTTCCAATGAGTCAACTCTTCGCAGGAGGTGGCCAAAGTACTGGAGCTTCAGCTTCAGCATCATTCCCTCCAAAGAAATCCCATGGCTAATCTCCTTCAGAATGGACTGGTTGGATCTCCTTGCAGTCCAAGGGACTCTTTTCACTATACTGAGGCATAATTGATGTACAATTATTAAAATGAACAATTTGATGAGTATTGACATATGCATGCATCTGTAAAACCACTGCTGTAACCAAAATCAGTTTACCATTTTGACCTTTTTTTTCAGTTTTCTAGTTTCTTAATTTCAGATTTTATACTTGAGTCTATCCTTCTATTCGTGTATGTGTGTGTTTTATTCTTTTTCTAGTTTCTTAAGTGAAAGTTAGCCCATTTATTTCATTTTTCTAAAGGTTATACTCCATTTATAGTTAAAAATATTGGCTACATTCCCTGTGTTGTACAATATATCCTTGTAGCTTATTTTATACATGGTAGTTTGTACCTTTTAACCCCTTACCTCCATCTTTCCTCTCCACCTTCCTCTCCCTATGGGTAAACACTAGTTTGTTCTCTATATCTGTGGATCTGTTTCTTTTCCATTATGTTCATAGTATGTTTTAGTTTTTACATTCCACATGTAAGTGATATCATAAAACATTTGTCTTTCTCTGACTCATTTCACTTTAACACATTTATTTTTAATCTTATTTATATATACAATTAATCCTCATTTTTTTGTGGTAGTTGTATTCTGTAAAGTCACCACAAACCCTGAATGAGGAAATTCTGTACCTTTATTCCTAGGGGAAATAAATACAGGATTTGATCCCTACCAGCTGATGAGCACAAAGTTTTCATATAATGATCAATACATGATTTTGTTTTACGTGTGTTTCTAGTTAAAGACTCCTTTAATACAGAAATTGTTGATTCGTTAACATAGGCCTTATGGTCAACAGCACTAGAACTCATGTCTGAACAAAGCTTATCTAACAATGTAATTTCTGCATAAGGCAGACCACAGCCTTTTGTGCTGAGGAACACTAGACAGTATCACTCCTGGGGGCCACTTTAAAGAGCGAAGTCACCAATGAAGAGTGCAAAGATGTAAAACACACAACACTAAATAGATTGTGGGAAAGCCATTTGTTTATAGTCTGAGAGCTAAGACAAGTAGGCAGACTGTTGCTTGTGTTGACCTCAACAGGAAACATCCGCATCGAGCGACTCAAATGCATTCCCACCTTACCCATGTCCACGGTGACCTCAGAAATGCTGCAAGTATCGATTTGGGGTTACAAATAAATTTAGCAAGTAGGCTTATTTCCATATATGGAATCTGCAGATAACGAGGATTGATTTAAAATTATATTAAACTCATGGGATATAGACAAAAGCCATTCTCACAAAGGAAGTTTAGAGAATAAGATGACATAAATTTTCACTCACTGACTCATCACTGACTCAAGTTTGGATTGCTGGGTTCTGATGCCACAGAAAATGTTAATATCTCTGTTCTCATCACAGTATAGTTAGCCCATCTGTGAGGGTTTAAGATGGCTGATGCCCTTGTGACATTGCTGATACATCCTGGACCTGGAGAGTCAAGCTCTCGGTCTCAGCCCTTGCATGGCTTATACTTGAAATGTTCAGGCAGAGGGTGGAGGTTCCTGGGTTTGATGGGAAAAGCACTGGCCTTGGAGTTGACCTGCTGAATAAAGTCTGCTAAATAACTGAAGTGCTCTGAGCCTGTTTCCTCCCTGTAAAATGTCTTAGGGAGGAAGGAAGCTCAGAGCAGTCGAGTATTTTACATTCGGTAACAAGGACCAAAGCAAAGAATGAGTGGGAAGGATTCAGAACACAGTAAAGAGCCAGGTAAATGTGAGGTGGGATGTCACTGTCACTATGTTAATAACACCCATGGAGCGAGCCATTCCCTGAACTTAAGCCCATAGTCTGCAGCCCAGTTCACTGGGGCCCTGTCATCCCAGAACCTAAAGAGGCTTAAGCCTGGGTCAGCCAATGCCCTAGATAGAAGGAAGAGAATTAAAGACATCAAGAAGCAGGTGTGGGGAAGCACTGCTCCCACCCTGAAGCTAGTTCAACCACATGGGAAGCCCGAGACCCCAGCTGGAGGAAGACAGAGATCCTGGGGCCACCGTGAGGCCTCCGGAGCCCTTGGACACCCCAAACCCACACACCTATCTCCTTTGCCTTCCAGCACCATGAATGCCGAGGAGGACGCCAAGTGGCTTCAGTGGGTGACGCACCAGTTTAAGACCATTGCGGGGGAAGATGGGGAAATCAACCTGCAAGACTTCAAAAAAGCCCTGAAGGTGAAAGAGGCAAGTGTCTGCTCCAGAAGTGGGCGCCCTGTGCTCATATTTTGTAGAGGAGGAGCAAGCTGGTTTGCAGGACACAGTAACTCACAAGGAAGGAAAAGTTGCTTCTCTGGGCTTGAGGCTCTACTCCTTAGCAGGGCCANTGCAAGACTTCAAAAAAGCCCTGAAGGTGAAAGAGGCAAGTGTCTGCTCCAGAAGTGGGCGCCCTGTGCTCATATTTTGTAGAGGAGGAGCAAGCTGGTTTGCAGGACACAGTACCTCACAAGGAAGGAAAAGTTGCTTCTCAGATTCCTCTGGGCTTGAGGCTCTACTCCTTAGCAGGGCCAGAGGATATTTCTGTCTCTGTTACTGGGACCCTTCCATCCATGGTGGTAGCCAGGGCCTCCTGGGATCTTCCAAATAACACATGAAGTTGGAAATCAGTAGCTTGTCAAATCTTGAGAAATATTATTGACCTTACATTTACTACCAGCCTCATGGGCAGAGGTGATGCCAAGACTTAAGTTTCCTGCCAAAAAACCAAAATATTCCACGGTTTGTATCCATTAAAGTCCTATTTGCACTGCCACACCATCCCCAGTCCTCTCTCTCGGTGTCCTCTGCCCATCCCCATAACATTTGAATGCCCCTGTTTGGATGGGAGGGCCCCTCACTTGCTGGTACCAGGGGCACTGCTTTGAGCTCTAAACACTGTCTCCTTTCATAGTCAATATGGGGAAGGGAAAAAAGGCCTTCTGCCTAATAGGGGCTGTAAGATATCTTGAGATGAAGGCCATTCAGGATGGTAGAATGATATCGGGAGAGTGATAAAGGCATTACTAAAGGGACCCAGGTGAAAAAGAGTGCCGCCAAGGCAGGGCTGACTGCCCACAGTGGACCTCACGCGTGTGAATTAGATCCGACACTAAAGCCCTCAGGCTCCTCTCCCTGCCTCAAGGAGCGCATCTCGGCCTGGCATATCTGTGACAGTGACCCCGCCTGTCTTCTTAATTGCTGTCTTTTCAGTGCCTAACACAAGGCAAGCAAGGGCTTGTGCAGATATGATTCTTGAATGAATGAATGGTTGAATGATGAATGGAGTGAGTGCACCAGCAACTGAGAACGAGTGCTGTTAAGAACAACTCGTCATTAAGAAAATGTAATTGTAGGCTATAGGCAGCCCAAACAAGGCAAAGACACAGGCATTCAAGTGGCACCTTCTTTATCAATCCTTCCTGGCTTCACTGTCCCTCGGGGTCACCTTAAGGGGAAAAAGACAGGACCTGGGAGGAGCTTGCAGGGGGACACTCAATCTGACCTTTTCCCCATGTTGAGTAAGGGGCCACCAGAGGTCAGGACTGCAAGGCTGATGGGAGCGGTGGGTTGTGGAGACAGAGAGCCTATGCAAATTACCAGGCCCGAGAGCCAGAAGGGGGCCCAGGACCCAGACACAAGCCTATCCTTGCTAGAGGGATCTGAACAGTTCTCCTACCAGAGCCCAAAGTTGTTCTCAGCTGACAGGATGGGCCATGGACACTGTCCCCTAGTGTGGCTTCACTGGGCAGATCGCAGGCTATTTTCAGTCAGTTGAGTCCTCCCTGAATCCCGTCACTCCATGGCATGTGTACACACACACACACACACACACACACACGGAGTGCATAAATTCAAAGCCCAGGCTCCATGGCCACATTTGTACCCATCTCCCGTCCTCCTCTGGCCACAGTCTTTCTTTGCTGAGAGATTCTTTGTCCTGTTTGACTCGGACGGAAGTGGCACCATCACACTTCAGGAGCTGCAGAAGGCACTGACCCTGCTCATCCACGGCAGCCCCATGGACAAACTCAAATTCCTCTTCCAGGTGTATGACGTCGACGGTAAGCATCCTTTGTGGGATGGGAGGAGGACTCAGAGGGAGGGACAAAGGGAACGGGCCCGTTTCAGTGACTACCCAGCACTGGGCTAATGTCTCCAGGGAAGGCTGACAGCTTACTCTCTCTCTCTCTGTGGGTTCCCTGCCCAGTTTCTGGTCCTCATCCCCCTTTTGTTGGGGGAGAGGGTGGGACACCAGCAGGCAGGCAAATGCCCTTGATTCAACTCACGAGAAGCCAGAACTTTCCTTTGTTATTTTCCATGTTTGAAAAAAGAAATTGGTTTGTTGCTTTTTAATAATAGTAATAGCCCACTATGAACATTTTAGGCAATATAGAAAGGTTTAAAAAAGAAAGCAAAAATCACCCATTGCATTTTTCTATACTGCCTTATAACTGATCACATATACACATTCATCACACATTTTTTAAAAACAAAATGGGATTATAATACTATATACACTGCCTTTCTTCACTCAACAATATAAACAATTGTTCATATAAGACTGTATTGCTTTACAATGTCATTTTTATAGTAAAATAGTCATAATATTAAATTTATCACTTTAATCATTTCTAAGTGTATAGTTCAGAAGCATTACGTAAATTCACATTGTTGTGCAACCATCGCCACCATCCGTCTGCAGAACTTGTTCATTTTTCCAGACCAACACTGTACCAACTAAACAATAACTCCTTACTGCCCCCTTCTCCAAGAATTTGACTATTCTAGCTACCTTATTGGAGAAGGCAATGGCACCCCATTCCAGTACTCTTGCCTGGGAAATCTCATGGATGGAGGAGCCTGGTAGTCTACAGTCCATGAGGTGGCTAAGAGTCGGATACGACTCAGTGACTTCACTTTCACTTTTCACTTTCATGCACTGGAGAAGGAAATGGCAACCCACTCCAGTGTTCTTGCCTGGAGACTCCCAGGGACGGGGGAGCCTGGTGGGGTGCCGTCCATGGGGTCACACAGAGTCAACATGACTGACGCGACTTAGCAGCAGCAGCAGCCACCTTATATAATTGAAATTGTATAATAGCTGTCCTTTTGTAACTGGCTTATTTAACTTAGCATAATGTTCCCAAGGTTCACCCATGTTGTACCGTGTGACAGGCCTTCATTATTTTTTTAAGACTGAATATGATCTGTTGTATGTATATACTGCTGCTGCTGCTGCTGCTAAGTCGCTTCAGTCGTGTCCGACTCTGTGCGACCCCATAGACGGCAGCCCACCAGGCTCCCCCATCCCTGGGATTCTCCAGGCAAGAACACTGAAGTGGGTTGCCATTTCCTTCTCCAATGCAAGAAAGTGAAAAGTGAAAGTGAAGTCGCGCAGTCGTGTCCGACCCTCAGCGACACCATGGACTGCAGCCTTCCAGGCTCCTCCATCCATGGGATTTTCCAGGCAAGAGTACTGGAGTGGGGTGCCATTGCCTTCTCCGATGTATATACTACATTTTATTTATCCATTCATTTGTCAATGGACACTTGGGTTGCTTCTACCTTTTGGCTATTGTGAATAATGCTGCTATAAATATGGGAGCACAAATATCTCTTCAAGACCCTGCTGTCGGTTCTTTTGGGCATACCCAAAAATGGAATCACTGGATCACAGGACAATTCTTTTTTTTTGAGGAACTACCATATTCTTTTCCACAGTGGTTGCACCATTTTACATTCACACCAGCAATGCATAAAGGTTCCAATTTCTCCAATACTTATACTTTTCTTTTTTTTTTTTTTTGATAACAGCTATCTAACAGGTGTGAAGGGGAAACTCAATGGAGTTATAGCATCATTTGTAGTGACTGTGTTATATGCTACTGTGTGACTTTGACCCAGTGATTCCATGAAGCACAGCCTAGTAGTTAAGATCTCTGACTCTGAGACAAGTTGCCCAGGTTCAAATCTCAGCTCTACCAGTTGTTGACCCCGGACAAATTGCTTAATTTTTCCATGCTTTAATTTCCCCATGTATCACATGAAAATAATGATCATCATAATAGTACGTACTTGTGAGGTTGATAGGATTAAATTAGTTATGTAAACTCAAAACAATGCCTAGCTCAGGACACACTTCTACAGGGGTCAGTTGTTGCTTATTTACTCAAACACCATTTCCAAAGTGGAGACTTCCATTGTTCTCCATTCTTATTTTGGCATCATAAATGACACTGCAATAATTATCCTGGTTCTTACATCATTGGCAACTTTGTGGCTTAAAGAGTCTCTGAAAGCCCAGAATCATCAAAGGAAGGGAATCTGAATGGGAAAAAGGCACCCAGTGAGACTGGGGTGGTTGGTGAAGCCAGACTGGGCAGGCCCCAAAGGTCATGGTTTGGAGTCTCACAGTACAATGAGTAAGTGGGGAGCCATTGACAAGCACTGAGAGGAGTCACAGGGCTGGATTTGCATCTGGGAAAGCTCAACGCAGCTGCTGTTGTGCTCCTGGGCACGGCCCTCTGGCCTATGGGGTTTCTCTAGCTCCTGTATGATTTTGGCTATGAAAAAAGGCCTGTTATCACTTTGGAAGGACTTTGGAAGTCCAAATCAAGGAACTGTTTCTTTTAAAAGAGACATACAGACATCCATAGCCTTTTTGGATCAGATAGGGAAGGCTTCAACCCATCCTGTGCAATAGTTGGTCTTGGGGTTGGGGGGCTCCCTCTTTCCAGGTTTTAAGAACCTGGTCCCTGGATTTATTTGTGAAGGAATGGCTCCTTCCTTTGCATTTTTAGCGGGAGCTTGCAGTGCCTTTTGGGCATAGTCATGGATCGCCTTCTGAATGTGTCCAAGATTAATAATATCTGGACACACCCTCATCCCTTAGAATTCATCAGTAGTAAGAAAAGGCCTCCACAGGTCATTTCAAATGGGCTAAATCTCAGACTACTCCTGGCTACATGGACCCTGAGGAGTGCGATAGGAAACAAGTTGGTCTAGGGTTCATGAGTTTCTTGGCAGAGCTTTACTAAGGTTTTCTTTAAAGTATGGTCCACGATGGCTCTTAGCTTGGGCTCTTGCCTAAGCTGAAGGACAGGAGGTGTGACTGGAGAGTGGTATGTTAGACTCTGCACTGTACTGTGATTACAGGCTTTGACTTTGGCCCAAGTATTGATTACAGTTCCAATAAGACTTTCATTGTGTAGCTGCTTTCTTCCAAATACTGCATTGTTGTTGTTGTTCAGTCACCCAGTTGTGTCTAACTCTTTGTGACCCCATGTACTGCAACATGCCAGGCCTCCCTGTCCCTCATCATCTCCTGAAGTTTGCTAAGTTCATGTCCATTGCATTGGAGATGCCATCCAGCCATCTCATGCTCTGACCCTCTCTTCTCCTCAATCTTTCACATCAGATGACCAAAATACTGGAGCTTCAGTTTCAGCATCAGTCCTTTCTGCTTTATAATTATTTATTATCCTTGAACCAATACTGAAAGGGAGGAATGCTGCTGCTACTGCTGCTAAGTCGCTTCAGTCGTGTCCGATTCTGTGCGACCCCAGAGACAGCAGCCCACCAGGCTCCCCTGTCCCTGGGATTTTCCAGCCAAGAACACTGGAGTGGGTTGCCATTTCCTTCTCCAATGCGTGAAAGTGAAGTCGCTTAGTTGTGTCCGACTCTTAGCAACTCCATGGACTGCAGGCTTCCAGACTCCTCTGTCCATGGGATTTTCCAGGCAAGCCCCATTTTAGAGATGAACAAAGTCACAAGACTCTAAAGGACTTATAGCCCACCATCACACAGTAAGGGGCAGAAGCATATTGCTACCTCATGTGTGTCTATATACAAAACAAGTCAAGAAATTTCTAATCAAGTGTCCTACTACTTATGAAGAATGAAAATATATACAGAAAAAAAAAATGCCTCAGATCCCATCTCAGTTGATACAGTTGTTTCTCAAGTTAATTCCAGGATCCCTGTGGATACCCAAACCCATGGATGTTCAAATCCTTTATATAAAATGTAGACATATAGTCTACCCTTGATAACTTGAAGGTTCATGCATCCACAAATTCAACCAACTGTGATCAAATTTGCAGATGAGGAACCTGTCTATACTGAGAGGCAACTGTACTTTTGGCTTCCTTTTCACATCACTCTTAGCCACTCATGTTTACATAAGATCACAACGCTGGACTTGAGGGACCAGCTATGGCCTCCCAGGACAACATGGATAGATGAGCAGAATCTGCTACACGTTGGGGAACAAAGGGAAACCTCTTCACCACCACCTCATATACAATCTGCCTCTGAATAACTGGGGCTCTGGGCACATAGCTCCTTATAGATTAAGTATGCAAGTGCATCTTCTGGGCAGATGGTCTTGGAAGTTGAGTGGTACTTAGGAGGCTGCAGATTCTAGAGGAAGGCATGCACTGAGGCCAGAGATTCTCCATGCTTGGGAAGGTGTTTACCTCTGTTGAGCCCAGAAGTAGGGAGCCATGGAAGGTTTGTGAGCTGGAGGTGCCATATGTCCTTTGATTTCCTGGTCTTTACTCCTAAAGACATCAGGTTGGCAAAAACCCGAACGAACAGGAAGTTAACCCCACGATGGGGGGTTGTGCAAAGCAGGGGGCAGTTTGCAAGTACAGAGTGAGGCGCGAGGAGGGTGGGTGCAGGTCCCCACTAGGCTTCACTTCCCCTGAAACAGGCAGCGGCTCCATCGACGCTGACGAGCTGCGCACCGTGCTGCAGTCGTGCCTGTACGAGAGCGCCATCTCGCTGCCCCAGGAGAAGCTAGACCAGCTGACGCTGGCGCTCTTCGAGTCGGCCGACAAGGACTGCAGCGGCACCATCACCTTCGAGGAGCTCCGAGACGAGTTGCAGCGCTTCCCCGAGGTCATGGAGAACCTGACCATCAGGTACTGCCCTGTCTGGTGCAGGGACACAGCCCGTGCCGGGATTAGACCCCAGGTGCGAAGTGTGGCCCCAGCACAGGGACGATCCACGATCCACGGCCTGGCCCGGCCCCGCCCTGGTCGGCCCCACCCAGCCCCGCCCCTCGGGTTCCCTCCCCGGCCCAGCTTAGCTCCTCTGCCCGCTTTCTCTTGGGGCCAAAGGAGTTGAGCTTTAGGCTAACTTTTTCACTCTCCTCTTTCACTTTCATCAAGAGGCTTTTTAGTTCCTCTTCACTTTCTGCCATAAGGGTGGTGTCATCTGCATATCTGAGGTTATTGATATTTCTCCCAGCAATCTTGATTCCAGCTTGGGTTTCTTCCAGTCCAGCGTTTCTCATGATGTACTCTGCATATAAGTTAAATAAGCAGGGTGACAATATACAGCCTTGACGGACTCCTTTTCCTATTTGGAACCAGTCTGTTGTTCCATGTCCAGTTCTAACTGCTGCTTCCTGACCTGCATACAGATTTCTCAAGAGGAAGGTTAGGTGGGCTGGTATTCCCATCTCTTTCAGAATTTCCCACAGTTTATTGTGATCCACACAGTCAAAGGCTTTGGCATAGTCAATAAAGCAGAAATAGATGTTTTTCTGGAACTGTTTTGCTTTTTCTGTGATCCAGCAGATGTTGGCAATTTGATCTCTGGTTCCTCTGCCTTTTCTAAAACTAGCTTTAACATCAGGAAATTCACAGTTCACGTATTGCTGATGCCTGGCTTGGAGAATTTTGAGCATTACTTTACTAGTATGTGAGATGAGTGCAATTGTGCGGTAGTTTGAGCAATCTTTGGCATTGCCTTTCTTTAGAATTGGAATGAAAACTGACCTTTAGGTGCTCAATAAATACCAGGGGAATGGAAGAAAGAAGGAGACAGATTTAAACCAAACTATCATAACTTGGCTTGCTCTTCTTTTGTAAATTATAGCCAATTCAGTTGGTATACTAAAAAAGGGAAAACCCAAGAAGATAAATGCTTTAGTATTTATTGGAGCATCTGTTCAGAGTTAAGGACTATGACCTCTGCAGTTATCTCATCTTCACATCCAAATCTTACCTCCACCACTTGCTAGCTGGAAGCTTTTTTTAGCCTCTCTTAGGATGGCAATGATGATAACTCTTCCTCAGAGTGTCAAATTTGGGCTTTCCCAGTGCCTCAGTGGTAAAGAATCCACCTGCAGCCCAAGAGCCATAGGAGACAGGGGTTCAGTCTCTTGGTTGGAAAGAACCCCTGGAGAAGGGAATGGCAACCTGCTCCAGCATTCTTGCTGGGAAATCTCATGGACAGAGGAGTCTGATGGGCTATAGTCCATAGGGTTGCAAAGAGTCAAACATGACTGAAGCAACTTAGTATGCACACACAAAGTCAAGTTCCCCACACAGAGCCTGGCACATTGCAGACACTCAACAGGGAGAATTCAGCTCCCTAGAGAGGTGGGAAAATATACCTACACTACCCTCAATTCGTGTCTCCTTTAGACCAGTGTCTCTCGATCCTTCTCTTTCATTATCACTCCCCTAAAGAGTCTTTGGTTAGACTTTGTTTATTCCCTAACCAACACCCTCCATGAAATTTTAACACCACAGATACACTGTATATTTGTGCATATATCATATACATATCTGCACCTTATGCATAAGAAGAATAAGATTTTTCACCACACAAGACTATTGAGTGCCCCATGGGGCACATATCATCCCTGTCAAGAATGTGTAATTTAGTGACTTCTTTGGCTGTCCATGGAGAAGGCGATGGCACCCCACTCCAGTACTCTTGCCTGGAAAATCCCATGGACAGAGGAGCCTGGTAGGCTGAGGTCCATGGGGTCGCGAAGAGTTGGACACGACTGAGCGACTTCCTTTTCACTTTTTACTTTCATGCATTGGAGAAGGAAATGGCAAACCACTCCAGTGTTCTTGCCTGGAGAATCCCAGGGATGGGGGAGCCTGGTGGGCTGCCGTCTATGGGTCACACAGAGTCGGGCACGACTGAAGTGACTTAGCAGTAGCAGTTGGCTGTCCAAGGGTTAAGACGTTGCCGTCCATCTCAGGGGGTGCAAGTTTGATCCCTGGTCAGGGAAATAAGACCCCACATGCTTCAAAGTCAAAAAGAAAAAGACCCATAAACAAATTCAATAAAGATTCAGAACAAAATCTTAAGAAAATAAAGAATGTGTAAGTTAAACCAGTGGACCTCAAATGGGTCCGTTTGACAATGTCTGAGGAGACTTTGGGTTGTCACAACTGGAGATGGGGGTGCTACTGCCACCTAGTGAGTGGAGGCCAGAGATGCACTAGATTTCCTACAATGCACAGGAAAGGTCTCCACAGCAAAGAATGCTCCGATCCCAAATTCAAAGAATGTGTAGTCTGCAAACCCCCAGTTTTAGGCCAGTTCTTACTGCACAGTTGTGGTTGCTCAGTTGCTAATTCCAACTCTTTGTGACCCCATGGACTGCAGCACACCAGGTTTCCCTGTCCTTCACCATCTCCTGAAATTGGCTCAAATTCATGTTCATTGAGTTGGTGATGCCATCCAACCATCTCATCCTCTGTCGTTCCCTTCTCCTCCCACTTTCAATCTTTCCCGTCATCAGGGTCTTTTCCAATGAGTCAGTTCTTTGCATCAGGTGGCCAAAGTATTGGAGTTTCAGCTTCAGCATCAGTCCTTCCAATGAGTATTCAGGACTGATTTCCCTTAGGATTGACTAGTTTGATCTCCTTGCAGTCCAAGGGACTCTCAAGAGTCTTATCCAGCACCACAGTTTGAAAGCATCAATTCTTTGGCACTCAGCCTGCTTTATGGTCCAACTCTCACGTTCATACATGACTACTAGAAAAACCATAGCTTTGACTATACAGACTTTTGTACTGTACGGAGGATGGACCTATCCAACGGCTACCTGTCATGGCCACGGGAGTCGTCACCAGGCAGGCAGCATGGATACAAAAAAGTCATCCTCCCCATAATCTTTCATGAAAATACAATGGAGAGTGGATGGGGAGAACCAGTATCCCAGACCCTTTTCTCACATCCATGCCCCTTGCTTGCAGCTCAGCGGGGAACACAGCCTGTTGACAACTGTAAGCTTCTTGTCAGTGCTGTGAACAGTTTCAAAGCCTCTCCAAGACAGAGGTGTTATCTGAAGGAGAAACATCCCAGCTGGGAGTGGGGGAGACAGGCAGCTCCTCCCTTCCCCCTGCCATCCCCCTCCTGCCACCCCTCACCCCTGGCCAGTGTGATTCAAACACTTGGCTCCTTCCTGGAGTGAAGCCTGACCTTGCAAGGACCGGCAGCTTGGTTGAAGGGGGAGCAACGTTGATTTCTGAAGACTGTCAAGCGAGAGATACCTTGGGCTGAGTTGTAGGGAACTGGAGATCTATAAACCTTTTTATGTGCGGGGAGAGAGAAGCCAGCATTGTTTCCAATGAGTTTCCCAGACGGGGGCGGATGGCAAGGCTGAGTGACAGTCAGGCGAGGAGCAGGTTTTCCCTTTATTAACAGGCTCATAAAGCTACTTAAAAAAAATAATAAATTAAAGCTAGAAAAAAATGTCCTCGATTTACTGCCAGAAGGAAAAGGTGATGGGGCTGTGATGCTCAGCCTGACTTTGACAACTGCAGGGACACACGCCTGCAAGATCAGCTAGATGTCCACGGGCTACAAAGCACAGCCCAGGGCGAATTGCTCTGAGCTTTGGCCCCTCATAATTAACACAGGCAGCCTGCAGCCTCAGGTGTGTCCTAGGACAGGAGCTCACCCACAGATCCTGGCTGCAAGGTCTAGGGAACTCTGAGAGTTCATCCCTCCCACTCAACCAGGAGATGAGTTGAAGACCTGTAAATCACCATGACAACACCCCTTACCCCTCCTCCAGCCCTGGTACCCACCCTGAGATGCCAGATAATCTAGATGCAAACCCTGGATTCTGGCACCAAACTGATGCGTCCACCAATTTTCTTGCCTTTCGTCTCCTCTTCCTCTTCCCTATCTACCAGTTCCCATTGTCTTCTCTAAGTTTTTTTTCCCTCCTTCCTTCCCCACTCCCTTTCCTTCTTCTCAAAGAATCCCTATTACCACTGCATAGGGTAAGACCGTCCCCGTCTCTCATGTGGACACACATAACCACGTCACTCCACCATTTGTCATCCTCACTGGTTCCCCCACTAAGGCCAACCAAGTCCCCTGGCATGGGAAACATGATAGCTTGGCCCCTGCTGACTGTCCAGCCTCACCCCCTAATTGGCGTTGCTGTTTTTCTATTGCTAAGTCATGTCCGACTCTTTGCAACCCCGTGGACTGCAGCACACCAGAATTCCCTGTCCTTCACTGTCTCCCAGAGTTTGCTTAAATTCATATCCATTGAGTCAGTGATGCTATATAACGATCTCATCCCCTGCCACCCTCTTCTCCTTTTGCTTCAATCTTTTGCAGCATCAGGGTCTCTTCCAATGAGTCAGTTCTTTGTATTGGGTGGCCAAAGTATCGGAGCTTCAGCATCAGTCCTTCCAATAAATGTTCAGAGTTAATTTCCTTTGAAGAAATGAAGTGAAGTTGCTCAGTCGTGTCCAACTCTTTGCAACCCCATGAACTGTAGCCTACCGGGCTCCTCGTCCATGGGATTTTCCAGGCAAGAATACTGGAGTGGGTTGCCGTTTCCTTCTCCAGGGGAGCTTCCTGACCCAGGGATCGAACCCGGGTCTCCCACACTGTAGGCAGACGCTTTACCATCTAAGCCACAAGGGAAGCCTAATTTCCTTTAGGATTGACTGATTTGATCTCCTTGCAGTCCAAGGGGCCCTCAAGAGTCTTCTCCAGCACAATAATTCAAAAGCACCCCCTAATATCACCCTGTATAAACACACTCCACTGTCTGCCATTCCCAAGCTCAGCATATCATTTTAATCCTCTACTCTTAATTATAATAAGCTAGCAATTAACAAGAGGATTCCCTGGTGGCTTAGTTGTAAATAATCCACCTGCCAAGCAGGAGATGCAGGTTCAATCCCTGGTTCAGGAAGATCCCCTGGAGAAGAAAATGGCAATTCACTCTAGTATTCTTGCTTGGGAAATCCCATGGACAGAGGAGCCTGGGTGGTTAAGTCCATGGGGGGTCACAAAAGAATCGGACACTATTTAGCGACTAAACAACAACAGCAACATTTAACAAATGGCTCCCTCTATGCCAGAAGCTTTGGATTAACTCATTGAATTCTCACGCAAACCCAATGAGGCTAATTCTGTTATCATCCCCACTTTCCTGAGGCAGAAAAGGAAGTGTACAGAAATTTAAACAACTGTCAAAGATGACGTCATACTAGAAATGCTGATTCCACTTATACAAGGGACCTAGAAGAGTCAACTTCATAGAGGAGAAAGTACATTGATAAATGCCGGGAGCCTGGGGGTGGGGGTGGAGGGAGTGGGGAATGAGTGTTTAATGGGAACAGAGTTTCCGTTTAGGAAGGTGACAAATTCAGCAGATGGATGACGGTGAGAGTTGCCCAACACTGTGAATGTACTTCATGCCGCTGAACTGTAGTTAAATATGGTTAAAATAGTATGTTTTACTTTATGTGACTTTTACCACACTAAAAAACTATATTAAAAAAGATGATGTCATGCTAGAAATGGGTCTTGAATGGAGGCAGATCCAGCCGCTCAAATGCAATGGCCCTGCTGCCTCCATCCCTGTGTCCTTGGACCTGCCTCATTCTCCTCTGAAAAAACTCTAACTCCTTCTCTATGTGCAAAACCGTTTGCCTTTTCTGTATAAGCCCACTTGGATGTGTGTATGTCCTGAAACTGTTTCCTTTTTAATTTTATTTAGCATATTTATTGAATGCCTAAAACTGTGATAACTCTTGGTGATACAATCAATAGTGAACAAAAACCAACCCCCAGGGACTTCCCTGGTGGTCCAGTGGCTAAGACTTCTCACTCCCAAAGCAGAGGGCTGGGATTCAATCCCTGGTCGGGGAACTAGATCCCATATACTTCAACTAAGAGTTTTCAGGCTGTGACTAAGACCCGGTACAGACAAGCAATCAGTTAAAATAAAATAAAAATATTTTTTAAAAGAACCTCCAAAATAAGCCCTGGAGTTTGAAGTTGTATGAAGCCAAGCACCAGCTCTGTCTTGTTTGCTGGGTTTCTGCAGCCCAGCCCAGCACTTGCTACAGAGAAGGTGTTCAAAATTTATTTGAAACAAAAAGACGAAAATGGAAGAATGAATGAATGAGGATAAAGTCAGACAGAGGTGGCCTCTTCTTGCTGATATTCTGTCTTAGAAATAAGGACAGATTCTCAGAAGGACTGTCACAGAGCTGCATCCATTACTTCTGCTGATGACATCATTCATTCATTCATTCAACAAAAGTTTGTTCTGTTCAGTTCAGTTACGCAGTCATGTCTGACTCTGTGACCCCATGGACTGCAGCATGCCAGGGTTCCCTGTCCATTACCAACTCCCAGAGCTTGCTCAAACTCATGTCCATTGAGTCAGTGATGCCATCCAACCATCTCATCCTCTGTCGTCCCCTTCTCCTCCTGCCCTCAATCTTTCCCAACATCAGGGCCTTTTCCAATGAGTCAGCTCTTTGCATCAGGTGGCCAAAGTATTGGAGTTTCAGCTTCTGCATCAGTCCTTCCAATGAATATTCAGGACTGATTTCCTTTATGTTTGTTGGGCTCCTGCTAAACATGATGCTTTCTAAGGGAGGGGAGAGTGTGTGTGTACAGAGGGAGGTAAGATTTAAAGAAGACAGATATGTTCCAATATCAGTGGCCCTGAAATATCAACTCAGAGTTCAGAAAGGGAGCATTTCCCACCGTATCAATAAACAAGGATGCCACAAATCATCAGAAGATTCCAGCCCTCCAGGGCAACCAGGAAGGAGAACAATACCTGCAGCCATCAGACTTCAGCCATTCCCTACAGTGAGCATTGAGGAAAAACACAGGATTCTGGCCCCAGATAGCTGAGATGCCTAAGAAAGGAATGGTTTCAGTGAGCCCAGGTTCCTGCATCTTTCCACACAGAGAAAAGCACTAAATTCCTTAACATGGAATATCTGGTTTTCTTTAATTCACAATAATCTTTTAATGTTCAGACGACCTGCCCTTTGTTGCAAGCTTCTACATAATGTGCTTCCTCCCTCTGACCTACCTCCTCAGAGCAGTTCTCTCAGGGTCACCTGCGATGCTGTCTCCCATGCTTGAAGTCCTAAAAATTCACACCAAATAAGCCACAACTCTCACCTTTGAGGCTGTGACTACTGCTTTCAGGTGACAGAGTGGATTCCATTGTGCTGTCAGTAGTGGAGGGGCTGTAGGGAGGCATTTACTGGCTAAGCTTCTGCTGCTCCAGGCAGCATGAGGACTAGGTTTTAGCTATAGGCTGAAGGAGATGTGGACAAAAGAAACCCCACGTGACAGCCCTAGTTTGACGGACCAGAGCTAGGGCAGTGGCGCTGAGAAAAGGCAAGAATGGGGGCAGGAGCCACTACTGCTGTCCACTAACAGACCTGGTAGGTGAGTGATGGGAGTGACAGGAAGAAGCCAACGTGACCATCTCAGAATACTCCTCCACTGCCCCCAGGGGACACCTGTCCTCCACTGCACTCATTAGCAGGAAGGGTGACCCCTGCGTGTCCATTTTTAGACCAAGAACCCTCCAGCACTCTGTATTCCAGGAACCAATATCAATGTTCATCAGTTCAGTTCAGTTCAGTTCAGTCACTCAGTCGTGTCTGACTCCTTGTGACCCCATGGACCACAGCACACCAGGCCTCCCTGTCCATCACCAAATCCTGGAGTTTACTCAAACTCATGTCCATTGAGTCGGTGATGCCATCCAACGATCTCATCCTCTGTCATCCCCTTCCCCTCCTGCCTTCAATCTTTCCCAGCACCAGGATCTCTTCAAATGAGGCATCTCTTTGCATCAGGTGGCCAAAGTATTAGAGTTTCAGCTTCAACATCAGTCCTTCCAATGAACACTCAGGACTGATCTCATTTAGGATGGACTGGTTGGATCTCCTTGCAGTCCAAGTGACTCTCAAGAGTCTTCTCCAACACCACAGTTCAAAAGCATCAATTCTTTGGCACTCAGCTTTCTTAATAGTCCAATCTTCACATCCATACATGGCTATTGGAAAAACCACAGCTTAGACTACAGGGACCTTTGTTGGTAAAGTAATGTCTCTGCTTTTTAATATACTGTCTAGTTTGGTCATAACTTTTCTTCCAAGGAGTAAGTGTCTTTGAATTTCATGGCTGCAGTCACCATCTGCAGTGCTTTTGGAGCCAAAAAAAAAATAAAGTCTGATACTGTTTCCACTGTTTCCCCATCTATTTGCCATGAAGTGACCAGATGCCATGATCTTCGTTTTGTGAATGTTGAGCTTCAAGCCAACTTTTTTACCCTTCTCTTTAACTTTCATCAAGAGGCTCTTTAGTTCTTCTTCACTTTCTGTCATAAGGGTGCTGTCATCTGCATATCTGAGGTTATTGGTATTTCTCCCAGCAATCTTGATTCCAGCTTGTGCTTCATACAACCCAACATTTCTCATGATGTACTCTGCATATAGGTTAAATAAGCAGGATGACAATATACAGCCTTGGCATACTCCTTTTCCTATTGGAACCAGTCTGTTGTTCCATGTCCAATTCAAACTTTTGCTTCCTGACTGCATGTTCATAGAAGCACTATTTATTATATAATAGCCAAAACATGGAAGCAGCATAAATGTCCATCAGCAGAGGAATAGATAGAGAAGATGTGGTACACATATACAACAGAATATTATTCATAAAAAGAATGATATTGGGTCATTTGTGGAGACATAGATGGACCCAGAGGCTGTCATACAGAGCGAAATAAGTAAGTCAGAAAGAGAAAGAGAAATAATGTATATTAACGTATATATGTGGAATCTAGAAAAATGGTATAGATGAACCTATTTACAGGGCAAGAATAGAGACGCACATGTAGAGAATGGATATGTGGACACGAGGGGGGAATGAGAGGGTAGGATGAACAGAGATGTTGGGATTGACATATATATCCTACCATGTCAAATAGATAGCTAGTGGGAAGCTGCTGTATAGCAGAGGAAACTCAGCTTGGTGCTCTTTGATGACCTAGAGGGGGGAGGGTGGTCCAAGAGGGAGGGGATGTATACATACAGCTGATACATTTCATCATACAGCAGAAATTAACGCAACATGGTAAAGCAACTATCAGCCATTATCATCCATCATGTGCTCAGTTGTGTTGGCTCTTGTGACCCCCGTGGACTATAGAACTTGTGACCCCCATGGGCTATAGAACTTGCAACCCCATGGACTATACAGCTCAAGACCCTGTGGATTATAGACTGTCAGGCTCCTCTGTCCATGGGATTTCCCAGGCAAGAATATTGCAGTGGGTTGTCATTTCCTCCTCCAGGGATCTTCCCAACCCAGGGATCAAACTTACTACATCTTAATTAAAAAAAAACAAAAAGAGTTCTTTTCATGCCTACAAAGTCCTGCTCCCTCTGCCCTGCCTGCTTCTCTGACTGGGACTTCTACCCTCACCCCTTCCCCAATATTCTCACCATGCCCCAGCCTCACCAGCCTCCTCTCTGCTCCTCAAACACTTCAAGGGCATTCCCACCTTGTCCATTTTCCCCTTGCTCCTCCTTATGTCTTAAAAGCCATTTTCAAATTCCTTACAAACTGCTTTCTTCCCATGATTCATACCTCAGCTAAATCTTCATATCTATAGAGAAGTTTCCCTTGAGGTTCCCGCACCACCCCCCGGTGACCCAGAGAGAAAGGAGGAGGAGGAGGGAAGGACTTTTCTGTGTCTGATAATATGGGAAAACCCTGAACGCTTTAAGAATGAGCATCCTACATATTACGAGTACCAAGTAAAAAATGTCATTTCCATGTAAATGACCCAGACGAGCAAAACACTGACTCACCCCAAGAAACATCTACCTGGGGAAAAAAAAATATTGTTTACATGAACAATACCAGATGTTGGACCAGAATGCCCTGCCTTGACATTTGAAGGCTACCAAGGGAGATACACGAACAGGTAAAGGCAGAGGAGCAGAACTGGGTTCATTTAGAAGTGACTTTACATATTAAGTTAATTCCCAGTATAATTCAAGGGTCTGATGGGGGATGGAGGAATAATGGAAAGAGAGGAGTCCTTTAAAAGTGCTGAAGAGAGAGCAGGACCCATAATTCCATCTGCAAGTAATGGTAGTTGAAATTGGTTGTCCCTGATTTGAATAATCTTGATGGCATCATTATTTTTAATTGTGATTAGTGGTCGTAATGTGCTAATAAATAAGACTCGAGACAAGGTACAACCTTGCCTTGTCCCACTAGCGATTTGGAATCAGGCCTGTCTGAGGCCTGGCCGGCTCTGGACAGGAAGAACCACAACCAGGAAAGGCGTCAAAAGATGATTTTTGTGAGCTTTTGAGCCGGAAGGCTTAGGAGTAAATTTCCTCCACTCCAAGGTCAAGCGAGGCCACACAAACATAAGGAAGCATTGAGGTGTCTTTTCCTTATGGTAGCTCTTTCATTGAAGCATCTCATTAGAAAGTGTCCCTCAGAGCATTTTTCCCTGGTTTGTTAATACCCTCCAGCCCTGGAGCAAGGCACCATCATAGTGGCCCACTGGAAAGTTCTCCTCTAGGTCTTTTGAAGACAGTCTTAATGGTAGGAAAGTTTTGAGGTGGTGGTAAAGCAGGTTAGTAAGAGACCAACACCAGAACCAAGATGGCAGGCAAACCAAGACCCCAACATCAGCATTATGTGGGTAAAATTCTGCCTGAGGGGGTGTGTGTTAATTTCCTAAGGTTACTGGTGTTTCAGTGGTGGAGAACCCACCTGCCAATGCAGGAGACGTGGGTTTGCTCCCTGGGTCAGGAAGATTGCCTGGAGAAGGAAATGGCAGCCCACTCCAGTATTCCTGCCTGGGAAATCCTATGGACAGAAGAAGCCTGGAGGGCTACAGTTCATGGGGTCACAAAAGAGTCAGACATGACTGAGCGACTAAACAACAACAACCATAACAAAGTAGCACAAACTTTGTGACTTCAAACTATAGGAATGTATCCTTTCACAGTTCTGGAGGCCAGAAGTCTGCTGTCAAGGTGTCGGAAGGGTCATGCTATCTTTCTAGCTTTGGGTGGTTGCCAGCAATCCTTGGCATTCCTTGGCTTGAAGCCGTAAGACTCCTGTCTCTGCCCACATTGTAACAAGGCATCCTCCTTTCTGTGTATGTTTGTCTCTGTGTCTCTTCTCTCCTTATAAAGGCGCTTGTTGCTGTTTAGTCTCTAAATCATGTCCAGCTCTTTTTCAACCCCATGGACTCTAGCCCTCCAGGCTCCTCTGTCCAAGGGACTTCCCAGGCAAGAATACTGGAGTGGGTTGCCATTTCCTTCTCCAACGGATCTTCCCAACCCAGGGATCAAACCCACGTCTCCTGCGTTGCAGACAGATTTACCACGGAGCCACAAGGGAAGCCCATAAGGACACTGTGCTAAATCCCTTCAGTCGTTTCCAACTCTTTGTGACTCCATAGACTGTAGCCTGCCAGGTTCCTCTGTCCATAAGATTCTTGAGGCAAGAATACTAGATTGGGTTGCCACTCTCTTTCCCAGGCCATAAGGAAGGTGTGTGCACGTGCTTAATTGTTCAGTCATGTCCAACTCTTTTCGACTCCATGAACTGTAGCCCGACAGTCTCCTCTGTCCATGTGATTCTCCAGGCATGAATACTGGAGTGGGTTGCCATTCCCTTCTCCAGGCCATAAGGATGCTAGTGACGTCGAATAAAGGGTCCTCCCTACTCTAGCCTGACTTCTCTGCTCAGTCGTTCCAGTCATGTCCAACTCTTTGTGACTCCATGGACTGTAGCCTGTGAGGCCCTCTGTCCATGGGATTTTTCAGGCAAGAATATTGAAGTGGGTTGCCATGCACTTCTCCAGGGGATCTTCCCAAAGCAGGGATCAAACCTGCATCTCCTGCATTGCAGGCAGATTCTTTACCACTGGGCCACCAGGAACTTAACATATCTTAATTACATCCACAAAGATACTATTTCCAAAGGAGGTCATATTCATAGGTACCCAGGGTTAGACTTCAAGGCAACTTTTGGAAAAGACATAATTCAACCCATTACAGGAAGTGGATTGTTAAAAAAGGCTAGTTGCAGAAAAGGGAAGAAGTCAAGTGAGGGAGGCAGGGATGAAACAGGGAGGGAGGGAAGAAAGAAAGGGACGGGAGGAAGAGGGAAGGAAGAAAAAGAGATATTTCAACATGGAAGGGAGTTCAATTTATACAAAATTTTGTGGACATTTACTACTTTGACAATATATCTATTTTCACCAAGGATTGAATCCCATTCAGGGATTCAAAGTTGGCAAGTCCTATGGGTTTCTGTCTTCTTAGCCCTACCTTAGATCCCTGACTATGATGGGAACAGGCCACCTCAATTCACCCCAACCGAGGTTCAGAGAGGTTAAATGGTTTGACCAAGGTCCCATGGCTAGCCTATGGCACAGCCGAGGTTTTAATCCCAAAGTATGCTCTTTCAACACCACCACATGCTGTTCTAAACATTTATTTCAGTGACTGAATGAGGGAAGGAAGGAACTAGTCAGTCACACATATAGTAGCCTCTAGGGTTTCCTGGAAATGTTTGGGAGTCTTAAAAAACACAGAAAGGCTGTCTCACTCACCCATATGTGCCAGGGCTTGGCAGAAATACAATCACAGTGCTCTGAGCTAGGATCCAATCTCTTCAAGTGTCAAGCCACCTGATTAAAAATAGTCCTTCTGTCCTATCCTCTCCTTCTCCCCCAAACAGATGTCGGGGCTCAGCCTCATCCTGTGACTCATCTAATTCACCTCGTGTCATTCATCCACCATGGCTGGTCCACCATAATATTCTACTTTACGACCAGAGAAACCTGGGCTGCCATCAAAAGAAGAAACTTCAAATAAATGGGCTAAGGGTATAACGTGTATAATATAGCCAGTTCCCAAAAGATAATGCTATTAACTACTACTCAGTCACGAAAAAAGAACAAAATAATGTCATTTGCAGCAACATGGATGGAATTAGAGATTGTCATACTAAGTGAAGGAAGTTCAGTTCAGTTCAGTCGCTCAGTTGTGTCCAGCTCTTTGCGAACCCATGAATCACAGCACGCCAGGCCTCCCTGTCCATCACCAACTCCTGGAGTCCACCCAAATCCATGTGCATCGAGTCGATGATGCCATCCAGTCATCTCATCCTCTGTCATCCCCTTTTCCTCCTGCCCTCAATCTTTAGTAGCATCAGGGTCTTTTCAAATGAGTCAGCTCTTTGCATCAAGTAGCCAAAGTATTGGAGTTTCAGCTTCAGCATCAGTCCTTCCAATTAACACCCAGCACTGATTTCCTTTAGGATGGACTGGTTGGATCTCCTTGCAGTCCAAGAGACTCTCAAGAGTCTTCTCCAATACCACAGTTCAAAAGCATCAATTCTTTGGCACTCAGCTTTCTTCACTGTCCAACTCTCACATCCATACATTACCACTGGAAAAACCATAGCCTTGACTAGATGGGCCTTTGTTGGCAAAGTAATGTCTCTACTTTTGAATATACTATCTAGGTTGGTCAAAACTTTCCTTCCAAGGAGTAAGCGTCTTTTAATTTCATGGCTGCAATCACCATCTGCAGTGATTTGGGGGCCCCCCAAAAAAAAGTCTGACACTGTTTCCACTGTTTCCCAATCTATTTCCCATGAAGTGATGGGACCAGATGCCATGATCTTAGTTTTCTGAATACTGAGTGAAGGAAGTTAGAAAAAGATAAATATCATATGATATGGCTTATATGTGGAATCTTAAAAAAGGGGGAGGGGGGATATAAATGACCTTATTTACAAAGCTGAAGTAGAGTCACAAATGTAGAAAATAAACTTATGGTTACCAGGGGATACAGTGGGGGAGGGATAAATTGGGAGATTGGGATCGACAGATACACACTACTACATTGCTGTTGTTCAGTGGCAAAGTCGTGTCTGACTTTGAGATATAGACTGTAGAACTCCAGGCTCCTCTGTCCTCCACTGTCTCCTGGAGTTTGCTCAAATTCATGCCCTTGAGTTGGTGATACTATCTATATACCAAACAAAATGGATAACCAGCAAGGCTCTGCTGTATGGCACAAGGAACTCTGCTCAGTGTAATGTGGCAGATGTGAAAGGGGTTTGGGGGAAAACGGATACATTTTTATGTATGGCTGAGTCCCTTTGCTGTCCACCTGAAACTATCATAGCATTGTTAATTGGCTGTACTCCAATATAAAATAAAAAGTTAAAAAAAAAAAAACTAGAAAGATGGTACTGATGAATTTATTTGCAGGGCAGCAATGGAGAAACAGACAGAGAACAGACCTATGGGCGCAGTGAGGCGGAGGGGTGGGGGTGGGGAGGAGGGAGAGGGTGGAATGTATGGAGAGAGTAACAGGGAAACTTACATTACCGTATGTAAAGTAGATAGCCAATGGGAATTCTCTGCATGACTTAGAACTCAAACAGGGACTGTGTGACAATCTAGAAGCGTGGGGTGGGGAGGGAGATGGGAGGGAGGTTTGGGAGAAAGGGGACATCTATGTACCTATGGCTGATTCTTGTTGATGTTTGACAGAAAATAACAAAATTCTGTAAAGCAATTATCCTTCAGTTGAAAAATAAAGTAGCAAAAAAAAAGTTTTAAAAAAAAAAGATCACCAATAACAACTGGCTGTATAGCACAAGGAAGTGTACCCAATACTCTGTAATGACCTATATGGGAAAAGGAACTTGAAAAGAAAAAAAAAAGTATATATATATATATATATATACTCAAATTGATTCACTTGTCTATACACCTGAAACTAACACAGTATAGTAAATCAATTCCACCCCAATATAAAAAAGTTAAGAGAATGCTATTAATAGTAGCAGAAGTATTCATATTTATTGAAATAATATTACTGTTTATTTGTCTAGTTGTATTAGTTTGCTAGGGCTAACACAGTACCACAGACTACATAGCTTAAGCCACAAATACCTATTTTTTCCAAAAGCTGGAAGTCCAAGATCAAGATGCCTGCAGGGCTGGTCATAAAGGAAGGATTTGTTCCAGACCTCTCCCCTGGCTTGTAGGGGACCGTCTTCTCCCTGTGTCTTCCCTCCTTTTGTGTCTCTGTTCAAATTTCCTCTTATTTCCTTATTCCTGTTAACACAAGTTCATGTGCCAGACACACAGTGAGGCCAAATAAACTGAAACGTCAACATTTGGAGCAGAGAAAGGTTTACTGCAGGGTCAGGTAACGAGATGGATGGCTCAGACCCAAAAAACCTTGAACTGCCTGAAGAGCTTCAGCAAAGTGCTTTAAAAATGAGGGTGGGGGGTGTGGGGGGCAGTGGTCACAGGGACCGTGATCAGCTTGTGCAGGATTCTCTAACCAGCTGATGGTGATGTCACCAGGGTTCAGGTTCTCAGTCCTTGTCTCCTGGAGGCGTGGCGCTGTGTGCGCAGAGTCAACAAGTAGCTAACGTCTTCCATTTGTTGTGGGGATGGGAGTGGGAGTTTACACCTGCAAAACAACTCAGTAAACATGCCTCAAGTGCTATCATCTAAGTAGTTCAGAGAGGAACTAAAGCAGAGGACGTGGGGAAAAGCCTGTCCCAAGGAAGGCCCCATCACGTCCTGCTCAGTTACATTTCCTTCTAAGGACATGAGTCAGAGCGGATGAGGGCCCATCCATCTGTGAAGACCCCACTCCACATGTACTTAAGCTGAGTTACTGAGGGTGTTACGACTCCAAGATATCAATGGGGCAAGGGGACAGGGAGGGAGAACACTAGTCAATTCATCCCATATAACTCTGTTGTTTCTATTGGCAATATGGGGATCTCAGGCAAAGATTTTGAATCAAGAAACAACTCCAATGACTCAACAAACTTTAGCTCCATTCATTGGGATCCCTGGAGCCTCTCTGGGCTCAGATTCCCCTCTATAAAAGTAAGGAATTGGGGGGTGGATTGGGAGTTAGGGGTTAGCAGATTCAAGCTAGTATACATAGGATGTTTAAACAACAAAGTCCTATGTACAGCACAGGCAACTACATTCAATATCCTGTAGGGAATTCCCTGGGCTTCCCTGGTGACTCAGGGAAGAATCTGCCTGCACTGCAGGAGACGCAGTAGACTCAGGTCCAATCCCTGGGTGGGGAAGAGCCCTTGGAGAAGGGAATGGCAATTCTCTCCAGTATTCTTGCCTGGAGAATCCCATGGACAGAGGAGCCTGGTGGGCTACAGTCATAGGGTCACAAAGAGACAGACACGACTGAAGTGACTTAGGATGCATGCAGTGAATTCCCCGGTAGTCCAGTAGTTAGGATTCCATGCTTTCACTGCCAGGGCCCAGGTTCAACCCCTGGTCAGGGAACTGAGATCCTACAAGTCACACAGTGTAGCAAAAAAATATTTTTTTATTAAAAAAAAAATCCTGTGATCAGTCCGAATGGAAAAAAATATTTTAAAAATTATATTAAAGTGAAAGAGGAGAGCGAAAAAGTTGGCTTAAAGCTCAACATTCAGAAAATGAAAATCATGGCATCTGGTCCCATCACTTCATGGGAAATAGATGGGGAAACAGTGGAAACAGTGGCTGACTTTATTTTTGGGGGCTCCAAAATCAGTGCAGATGGTGACTGCAGCCATGAAATTAAAAGATGCTTACTCCTTGGAAGAAAAGTTATGTCCAACCTAGATAGCATTTTCAAAAGCAGAGACATTACTTTGCCGACTAAGGTCCGTTTAGTCAAGGCTATGGTTTTTCCTGTGGTCATGTATGGATGTGAGAGTTGGACTGTGAAGAAGGCTGAGCACTGAAGAATTGATGCTTTTGAACTGTGGTGTTGGAGAAGACTCTTGAGAGTCCCTTGGACTGCAAGGAGATCCAACCAGTCCATTCTGAAGGAAATCAGCCCTGGGATTTCTTTGGAAGGAATGATGCGAAAGCTGAAACTCCAGTACTTTGGCCACCTCATGCGAAGAGTTGACTCATTGGAAAAGACTCTGATGCTGGGAGGGATTGGGGGCAGGAGGAGAAGGGGACGACCAAGGATGAGATGGCTGGATGGCATCACTGACTCGATGGACGTGAGTCTGAGTGAACTCTGGGAGATGGTGATGGACAGGGAGGCCTGGCGTGCTGCGATTCATGGGGTCGCAAAGAGTCGGACACGACTGAGCGACTGAACTGAACTGAACTGATAACAGAATCACTTTGGGCTGAAATTAACACAACATTGTAAATCAACTATACTTCAATAAAATAAATTTTTTTAATAAATAAAAGTAAGGAGTTTGGAAGGAAAGAATTTGAGTCAGTTGAACTGAGGTGGATGAACCTAGAGCCTTCTCTTTCTGAAGTAAGTCAGAAAAACAAATATTGTATATTAATGTATGGAATTTAGAATAAGGTACTGATGAACCTATTTGCAGGGCAGGAATAGAAACACAGATGAAGAGAATGGACTTGTGGACACAGCATGGGGAAGGAGAGGGTGGGACGAATTAAGAGAGTAGCATTGAAATATATACATTAGCATATGTAAGATAGAGAGCTGGCGGGAAGTTGCTGCATAACACAGGGAGCTCAGCCTGGTGCTCTGTGATGACCTAGAGGGGTGGGGTGGGGTGGGAGGTGGGAAGGAGGTCCAAGAAGGAGGGGATGTTTGTGTGTGTATGTGTGTGTGTGTATGTATTCATATTGTTGTATGGCAGAAACCAACACAACATTGTAAAGCAATTGTATCTCCAATTAAAAATAAATTTGAAAAAAAGTAAAGGAATTTGGGTTATATAAGTTCTCCAGGAATTGGAGATTCCTGCTCACATGTTACCGACAGTCATAGACAAACTCTAAAGTCTACTCCTGTGCCCAAAAGTATATTCAAAGTCAAGGGAAATAAGAATGTGATGGAGACGTCTGACTACAGGAGAGTCAGGGGGCTCTGAAGGATGGGTAACATTGAGGCGGAGGGAATAGAGGTGGAAATGTGTACCAAATGGAGCCAGAACATAAACAAAGGATCAGAGGAAGAAAATCCACTTTTCCCTCTGTCTAGCACATTCTTTACTCACAGATGTGCCCAAAGAAATACTCATCATTTTGAGTGCACCATTTGGATCTGCTTTGGGATTCTGAGCCCTGAGAGATGCAAGGGTACCACATCCCTTTGTGAGGCACCTCTCCATCTACCGAGCGTGTGTTTCCTATTCCCACGTGTCTGTTCTTGCCAATTATCATACTACGCTAATGGAGGGGAGTTAACAGGAAGTGTCAGAGAGCTTTATAAAATTACCATGTCAACTCGCTTCCTGTCACTGTGCATAAAGGAAGAAGACAAGAAAATGATATTGTCATTTAATAGTTCACTTTAGATCTTCATCTCTTATCACTCATCATTACTCCATATTAATTACTTTGCATTGGCAATCTCTGGCTGTCACTTACTCCGTAACGAATCTTGCTGAGATCCTGGCTGGACAGTTTTCATTACGAAGCAATTTGAATCAAATTTAACTTGGGCAGATTAATGGGGGCCACCTCCCACCTCCCACCAAGGTGCAAGCAGCGAGGGACAAGTGGGGGAAACGTAGACTCTAAAAATAGGGACACATGGATCCTGATATAGCCATTACCCCATCCGGTCACACTGAATGTACCATCTCACATCTTGGAGTCTCAGCTTCCTAATTAGCAAAATAGGCCAGCACAATCGTCTTTGGAGCATTGCTATAGGATTAGAAACATATGGCAAATATTTGACATGGTCTTTGGCACAGAGTTGGTGCCAATAAATAATACAGATTAATATTTTTAAATAATTTAAGTCAACTCCCTGGAGAAGGGAATGGCAACCCATTCCAATATTCTTACCTGGAGAATTCCATGAACAGAGAAGCCTGATGGACTATAGTCCATGGGGTCACAAAGAGTCGGACATGACTGAGCCACTAACACTTGGCACAGAGTTGGTGCCAATAAATGACACAGATCAATATTTTAAGTATAAATGGAATGAGAAAATTCCATGGGTGACAACACCTACCTAAAAGGACGGTAGTGAGAATGAAGTGGAATCAAATCTGTAGAAGTACTTGAAACCTCTCAAGTCTGTTCATTTGCAACACAAGCTGGCCCCTGTACAGAGAAGGCAAGGAAAGACCAAAGAGAGAGGCAGATCACTCCAGACTGGTGGTTGTTGTTCAGTTGCTAAGTTGTATCTGACTCTTTGCAACCCCATGGACTGCAGCTCACCAGGCCTCTCTATCCTTCACTGTCTCTTGGAGTTTTCTCAGATTCATGTCCACTGAGTCAGTGATGCCATCCATCTCATCCTCTGTTGCTTCCTTCTCTTCTTGCCTCCAATCTTTCCCAGCATTAGGGTCTTTTCCAATGAGTTGGTTCTTCACATCAGTTGGCCAAAGTATGGGAGCTTCAGCTTCAGCATCAGTCCTTCCAATGAGTATTCAGGTTTGATTTCCTTTAGGATGGACTGGTTGGATCTCCTTGCAATTCAAAGGACTCTCAAGAGTCTTCTCCAGCACCACAATTCTAAAGCATCAATTCTTTGGTGCTCAGCCTTCCTATGGTCCAGCTCTTACATCCATACATGACTACAGGAAAACTACAGCTTGGACTAGACGGACCTTTGTCAGCAAAGTGATATCTCTTTTTTATTTTATTTTATTTTTACCTTATTTTACTTTACAATACTGTATTGGTTTTGCCATACATTGACATGAATCCACCATGGGTGTACATGAGTTCCCAATCCTGAACCCTGCTCCCACCTCCCACCCCATACCATCTCTCTGGATCATCCCTGTGCACCAGCCCCAAACATCCTGTATCCTGTATCGAACATAGACTGGCGATTCATTTCTTACATGATAGTATACATGTTTCAATGCCATTCTCCCAAATCATCCCACCCTCTCCCTCTCCCACAGAGTCTAAAAGTCCATTCTATACATCTGTGTCTCTTTTGCTGTCTCACATACAGGGTTATCATTACCATCTTTCTAAATTCCATATATATGTGTTAGTATACTGTATTGGTGTTTTTCTTTCTGGCTTACTTCACTCTGTATAATCAGCTCGTTTCATCCATCTCGATAGAACTGATTCAAATGTATTCTTTTTAATGGCTGAGTAATACTCCATTGTGTATATGTACCACAGCTTTCTTATCCATTCATCTGCTGATGGACATCTAGGTTGCTTCCATGTCCTGGCTATTATAAACAGTGCTGCAATGAACACTGGGGTACATGTGTCTCTTTCAATTCTGGTTTCCTCGGTGTGTATGCCCAGCAGTGGGATTGCTGGGTCATAAGGCAGTTCTATTTCCAGTTTTTTAAGGAATCTCCACACTGTTCTCCATAGTGGCTGTACTAGTTTGCATTCCCACCAACAGTGTAAGAGGGTTCCCTTTTCTCCACACCCTCTCCAGCATTTATTGCTTGTAGACTTTTGGAT
>SJYT01011365.1:176414-187660 GCA_006410635.1 Cephalophus harveyi
TCCTGACTTTAGGGGAAATGCTTTCAGTTTTTCACCATTGAGGATAATGTTTGCTGTGGGTTTGTCATATATAGCTTTTATTATGTTGAGGTATGTTCCTTCTATTCCTACTTTCTTTTTTTTTTTTATCATAAATGGATGTTGAATTTTGTGAAAGGCTTTCTCTGCATCTATTGAGATAATCATATGGCTTTTATTTTTCAATTTGTTAGTGTGGTGTATTACATTGATTGATTTGCAGATATTGAAGAATCCTTGCATCCCTGGGATAAAGCCCACTTGGTCATGGTGTATGATCTTTTTAATGTGTTGTTGGATTCTGATTGCTAGAATTTTGTTAAGGATTTTTGCATCTATGTTCATCAGTGATATTGGCCTGTTGTTTTCTTTTTTCATGTGGCATCTTTGTCAGGTTTTGGTATTAGGGTGATGGTGGCCTCATAGAATGAGTTTGCCTGAACCTGAGCAGCTTAGACCTGAGAGGTGCATGCAGCCCAGGGCCACCATGCGTCTGTTTCAGTTTAGGGTTAAAAAAAAAGAGAATAGTCAGATCACTGTGCACTTCTTGAGAGTCCCTTGGACTGTAAGGAGATCCAGCCAGTCCATTCTAAAGGAGATCAGCCCTGGTTGTTCTTTGGAAGGAATGATGCTAAAGCTGAAACTCCAGTACTTTGGCCACCTCATGCGAAGAGTTGACTCATTGGAAAAGACTCTGATGCTGGGAAGGATTGGGGGCAGGAGGAGAAGGGGACGACTGAGAATGAGATGGCTGGATGGCATCACGGACTCGATGGACGTGAGTCTGAGTGAACTCCGGGAGATGGTGATGAACAGGGAGGCCTGGTGTGCTGCGATTCATGGGGTCGCAAAGAGTCAGACATGACTGAGCGACTGAACTGAACTGAAGGTCATTTGCTTATCTGTGATTGCAGAGACTCTGGCATAGGATTATAAACTGTTATAATGAGCAGACAAAGGATTCATGGTTTAGTCACTAAGTCATGTCTAACTCTTGTGACCCTATGGACTTTAGCCCTCCAGGCTTCTCTGTCCATGGGATTCTCCAGGCAAGACTACTGAAATGTTTTGCCACTTCCTTCTCAGGTTGAGAAAGTACCTTCTATTCCTAGATTTATTGAGTATTTTATCATGAAAAGAGATTAGATTTTGTCAGGTAGGTTGAAAGAATGGCAAAAAATATACAACACAAATTGTAAGTTTAACAGAGCTGAAATGCCAGACTAGTATCAGACAAAATAACCTTTAATAAAGAAAAACGTGTATTACTAAAGGCCAATTAATAGTGATAAAGTGTTATTTCATTAGGGAAACTTAACAATATAAGCATTATATGCCTAATAAAAGAATCCAAAATACATGAAACAAAAATTTATATAATTGAAATAAGCAGTAGGCAATTCAATAATAGTAGTTTGAGACTGTAAGGAGATCCAGCCAGTCCATTCTAAAGGAGATCAGCCCTGGTTGTTCTTTGGAAGGAATGATGCTAAAGCTGAAACTCCAGTACTTTGGCCACCTCATGCGAAGAGTTGACTCATTGGAAAAGACTCTGATGCTGGGAGAGTTTGGGGGGCAGGAGGAAAAGGGGACGACCGAGGATGAGATGGCTGGATGGCATCACCGACTCGATGGATGTGAGTTCGAGTGAACTCCTGGAGTTGGTGATGGACAGGGAGGCCTGGTGTGCTGCAATTCATGGGGTTGCAAAGAGTTGGACACGACTGAGCGACTGAACTGACTGACTGACTGATGTTGCAGGGACCAGGGAGTAAAAATAATTCTTTCTAAGGTAAGATCTCCATCAGGATTAAAAGAAACACTCTATTGAAGTATAACTGACATACCATAAGTTTCATCCACTGTTAAGTACACAATTGAGTGATTTTTAATAATTCATAGTTGGGTAACCATCCATATAATCCATTTTGAGAACACTCCATCACCCCAAAGGTCCCTCCTGTCCATCTATATGTAGTTAAGCTTGACTCTCATCTCCAGCTCCAGTCAACCAGAGAACTTTCTGTTTTATAAGATTTACTTTTATGAGTGTATCATATGAAGGGAATCAAATGTATGTGTCTTCCTTCACTTAGCTTAATGTTTTGAATGTGTGTTTGGCACTCAGTTGTGTCTGATTCTTTGCAACCCCATGGTCTAAAGCCCTCTGGGCTTCTCTGTCCTTGGAATTCTCCAGGCAAGAATACTGCAGTGGGTTGCCATCTCCTTCTCCGTGTCTTTCACTTAGCTTAATGTTTTTGAGGTTCATTCGTGTTGCACTACAGTTCATTTTAATAGGTGACTAGGATTCTATAGAATTGATAGATCATATTTTATCTGGTCACTAGTTGATGAAGAGTTGAATTATTACCAGTTCTATGCTGTGACAATAATGCTGCTAAGAACCAGTGCATATAAATAGTTGTGTGGACATATGTTTTCATTTTTCCTGAACATATACTGGAATTGAAATTGCTAGGTTGTATAGTAAATTAAGTTTAGCTTTAAGAAATGGCCTGTATTAGTTGTCTTTTGCTGTGTAAAAATAAACTGTAAACTTGGTAGCTAAAAAACCCCACATACTTATTATCTTACTGTTTTTTGAGCTTGCTTTAAATGGGTCCTCTGGCTCAGGGTCTCTCACAAGGCTGTAGTCAAGGTGCTAACTGTGGTCTTATCTCAAATCTCAGTTGAGAAAGAATCTGCATCCAAGCTTCTGTGGTTCTTGGCAGAATTTATTTCCTTATGGGGTTGTTGGACTGATGGTCTCATTTTGTTGCTTTCTGTCCATGAGAAGATACATTTGCTTCTTTGCCATGTGGATTCTCTGTAGGACAGCTCACAATATAGCAGCTCACTTCATCAAAGTCAGCAAGAGAGAGAATCTACTAGCAAGACAGTAGTTACAGTCTTAGAAAATATAATCGTGGAAGTAATATTCCTTTGCCATGTTTTATTGGTTAGAAGTATAGCACCTGTCATACCCAGAATCAAGGGGAGGTGATTACTATTAGGAGGTGGGAATTATTTGGGACCATTTTAGGGCCTGTCTGCTGTACCGCTAAATTGTTTTCTAAAGTGCTTCTAACATTTGACACTGCCACCAACAAAGTATGTGGGTTCTAGTTTCCATCATCCTCACTTGCACCTTATATAGTTTGTCATTTTGATTATGGTCATTCTAGTGGATATGGAGTGTTATCTCAGTGTACCCTTAATTGCCCTTCCTTAGTAATTAATAATGTTGGCCATTTGTCAATGTGCTTATTTTCCCTATTATATTTTGTTTCATGAAATGTTTATGCAATTCTTCTACTTTTCTATTAGGTAATTATTTATTTGTAAGGGTTTTTTTTTAATATTCTGAATACAAGTTCTTTATCAGATATGTGATTTGCTTATAGTTTTTTCCAGGCCTTGATTTTGTTGTTGTTTTTTTACTAATGTATTTTCAAGTGCAGGTTTTTTCAATTTTGATGAAATTCATTCGTTGATAGTCTTTCTTAATGGACCATATTTTGGTGCTATATCCAAGAACTATTTGCTGAAGTTCTCAAGGATTTTTCTGTGATGTTTTCTTCTAGTCATTTTAGTCATTTTATAGTTTTAGATTTTATATTTAGGTGTAGAGCACATTCTGGGTTAGTGTTTGTGTGTGGTGCAGTGTGAGGGTCCAAATGCATTCCTGATATTGCTAATTTGTGTCTTCTTTCTCTTTTTTTGGCCATTCTATGTATAATGTGTTAATTTTGATCATCTTTTCAAAATAAAATTGGTTTCTTTGATTCATGTTTAAAATCCACTGTTTTCCTGTTTTTATTTAACCTATTTGGTTTCTAATCTCTATCACTTTCACTTTCTATTTGCTTTGGGTTCTGTTTTTTGTTCTTTTTGTAGTTTCCTAAAGTGGGATCTTTGGTTATTGATTTGTGATCATTCTATTTTGCTAATATAGGGGTTTCTACATATTTCTCTCTAAGAAATATGTTTCAGTTGCATCATGCAAATTTTAATCTGTTGTGTTTTCATTTCAATTTAATTAAAATATTTTCTAATTATACTTGTGGTTTCATCTGTGACATGTATTATTTAGAGTTAGCTTCCAAATGCTTAGAGATCTCTCAAAATTCTTTTATTGCTTCTAATTCTGTTCTGGTTGGAGAATGTATTTTGTATTTTACAATAATTTTAAATTTATTGAGACTTTTTTTATGGACTGTTACATGTTCTTTCCCAGGAAGGTTCACATTCACTAAAAATAATGTGTATTTTGCTCTTATTGTGTGTGAAAGTGAAAGTGAAGTCACTCAGTCGTGTCTGACTCTTTGTGATCCCATGGACGGTAGCCTACCAGGCTCCTCCATTCATGGGATTTTCAAGGCAAGAGTACTGGTATTGTGTGTAGTGTTCTTATAGATGTCAGTTAGATCAGCTGACCTTATCCTTACTTATTTTCTATGTTTCTGTTCTATCAGTTATTGAAACTCAGATTAAAGTCTCAAACTATTATTATTAAATTGCCTATGGCTTTTATCAATTATATAAATTTTTGTTTCATGTATTTGGGATTCTTTTATTAGGCATATAATGCTTATATTGTTAAGTTTCCCTAATGAAATAACACTTTATCACTATTAATTGGCCTTTAGTAATACACGTTTTTCTAGATTAAAGGTTATTTTGTCTGATACTAGTCTGGCATTTCAGCTCTGTTAAACTTACAATTTGTGTTGTATATTTTTTGCCATTCTTTCAACCTACCTGTCAAAATCTAATCTCCTTTCATGATAAAATACTCAATAAATCTAGGAATAGAAGGTACTTCCTCAACCTGAGAAGGAAGTGGCAAAACATTCCAGTAGTCTTGCCTGGAGAATCCCATGGACAGAGGAGCCTGGAGGGCTACAGTCCATAGGGTCACAAGAGTTAGACACGACTTAGTGACTAAACCACCATCACCACCACCTGCCTATATAGATGAAAATATTCTCCATGAATCCTTTGTCTGCTCATTATAACAGTTTATAATCCTATGCCAGAGTCTCTGCAATCACAGATAAACAAATGACCTTCAGTTCAGTTCAGTCGCTCAGTCATGTCTGACTCTTTGCGACCCCATGAATCGCAGCACACCAGGCCTCCCTGTTCATCACCATCTCCCAGAGTTCACTCAGACTCATGTCCATCGAGTCCGTGATGCCATCCAGCCATCTCATCCTCGGTCGTCCCCTTCTCCTCCTGCCCACAATCCTTCCCAGCATCAGAGTCTTTTCCAATGAGTCAACTCTTCGCATGAGGTGGCCAAAGTACTGGAGGTTCAGCTTTAGCATCATTCCTTCCAAAGAAATCTCAGGGCTGATCTCATTCAGAATGGACTGGTTGGATCTCCTTGCAGGCCAACGGACTCTCAAGAGTCTTCTCCAACACCACATTTCAAAAGCATCAATTCTTCGGTGCTCAGCCTTCTTCACAGTCCAACTCTCACATCCATACATGACCACTGGAAAAACCATAGCCTTGACTAGATGGACCTTAATTGGCAAAGTAATGTCTCTGCTTTTGAATATACTATCTAGGTTGGTCATAACTTTTCTTCCAAGGAGTAAACGTCTTCTAATTTCATGGCTGCAGTCACCATCTGCAGTGATTTTGGAGCCCCCAAAAATAAAGTCTGACACTGTTTCCACTGTTTCCCCATCTAGTTCCCATGAAGTGATGGGACCGGATGCCATGATCTTCATTTTCTGAATGTTGAGCTTTAAGCCAACTTTTTCGCTCTCCTCTTTCACTTTCATCAAGAGGCTTTTTAGCTCCTCTTCAGTTTCTACTTTGGTTTTATTCTCTTTGTAATCAACACTGAATATTCATTGGTAGGGATGATGCTGAAGCTGAAGCTCCGATATTTTGGTCACCTGATGTGAAGAGCTGACTCAATGGAAAAGACCCTGAAGCTGGGAAAGATTGAAGTAGTAGAAGGGGATGACACAGATGGTTGGATAGCATTCCATGGACATGTGTGTGTGTGCAAACTCCGGGAGATGGTGAAGGACCTGGAAGCCTGGCATGCTGCAATCCATGGGGTCACAAACAGTCGGACATGATTGAGTGACTGAACAACAATAACTCAATGTGGCTTTTTGGGTGTCTCAGTGGTAAAGAATCCACCTGCAAACATAGGAGATGTGGGTTTGATCCCTGAGTCAGGAAGATCCCCTGGAGAGGAAAGTGGCAACCCACTCAGTATTCTTGCCTGGCAAATCCCATGGACAAAGGAGTATAGAGGGTTATAGTCCATGGAGTCTCAAAGAGCAGGACACAACTTAGCAGCTAGATAACAACAACCTGATAGAGGACAACTCAGAAAAAAAGCTGAAACAATTATCATCCCTAATTCTTAAAGACTAAGTGCTTTCCTCTAAGAGACAGGAGCAAGACAAGAATGCCTACACTCTCCACTTGGATTCATCCTCACACTAGAAGGTCTGGCCAGGGCAATTAGATTAAAAACAGAAAGAAAGAAAGGCATCTCTACTGGAAAGGAAGAAGAAAATTATTTCTGTTTGCAGATGATAGAAATATGTATACAAAAATTCCTGAAGAACAATTAAAATAAAACTTTGAGTTGATAAACAAGTTCAGCAGGTTTGTAGAATACAAGATCCATATTCAGAATGTTTATTATTCTCTATAGTTGTAAGGACATTTCAAAATGATACTAAGCAAACAATTCTAATTCAATTTACAATGACATAAAAAGTAAGAATACATTTAACAAAAGAAGAATACAAAGTATAGTCTTAAATAACTACCAAACATTGGTGTGGGAAATTTTAGAAGATCAAAATAATTGAGATAATATGTTAATGGATTTGTAAACTTAATATTGTTAAGATAGAAATACTACCCACATTGAACTACAGATTCAGCACAATTTGCATCAGAATCCCAGATGACTTCTTTGTAGATATTACCCAGATAATTCCAAAATTTCATATGGATTAGCAGGGACTCAAAAACGCTGAAAAAATCTTAATGAAGGAGATCAAACTTGGAGTACTCTCACTTCCCAATTTCAAAACTTAATACAAAGTAAAATTCTGGTATTGACATAAGGATATACATTGATGAAATAGAATTGTGAGTCCAAAAATAAACCATACATCTGCAGGCAATTTTTTTAAAAACAAGGTTGCCAAGACCATTTAATAGATTAAAAAAAAAGTATTTCAAGAAAAGATTATGGAACAATGGGATATCCACAGGTCAAAAAAAAAAAAAAAAAGTCAATTCTTACCTTGCAGTATATGCAAAAAACACAAAATGAACCTAAGATCTAAGTATAATAGTTAAATCTACACAACACTTAGAAGAAAACTTTGGGGTAAATTTTCATGACTTTGGATTTGGCCATGGATTCTTAGATGACACCAAAAGCAGAAGAAACTAAAAATAGATAAATTGGGCTTCACTGAAATTAAACTTTTCTGCTTAAAATTACACCATCAAGAACCTGGAAGGACAACCCACAGAGGGAAAAAATTAATTATAAATCACATATCTGATAAGCACTTATTATAGATTATACAAAGACTTATATAACTGAACAGTGATAAAACGTTTTAAATTAGGCAGAGGTTCTATATAGGCATTTTACCAAAGAAGATACTGAAATGGGCAATATGATTATGAAAAGATATTTGACATCATTAGCCATCAGGGAAATGCAAATGAAAACTACAGTGAGATACCACATCATACATTAGGATGGCTAGGATAAAAAAGAAAAGAAATAGTGTTGGTGAAGATGTAGAGAAATCTGAATCCTTGTATATTGCTGATGGGAAAGTAGTGTGATACAACCACTTTGGAAAGCAGTCTGGGAGTTCCTCAAACAGTTAAACAGAATTATAGCAACAACACACTGGGCCTATACCCCAAAGAAATGTTGACATATATACACACAAAAAGCTTGTAGATGAATATAGCAGTACTATTCATAATAACCAAAAGATGAAATTAATCCCAATGTACATCAACTGATGAACTGACAAACATAATGTGTCTAGACATAAAATGGAATACTATTTGAGCATAAGGGAATGAAGATACATGAAACAGCATAGATGCCCTGAAAAAATTATGCTAAGTAAAAGCAGCTGTGCAGAAAAGGTATTGTATGATTTTATTCATGTAGGCAAATCTGTAGATATAGAAGAGCTTCCCAGGTTGCACTGGTGGTAAAGAACCCGCCTGCCAATGCAGGAAGCATAGGAGACATGGGTTAGATACCTGGTTTGGGAAGATCCCCTGTAGGAGGGCATGGCAACACACCCGAGTATTCTTGCTGGAGAATCTCATGGACAGAGGAGCCTGACAGGCTACAGTCTGTAGGGTCACAAAGAGTTGGACACAACTGAAATGACTCAGCACACATAGATATAGAAAATAGGTTAGTCATTGCTTGGAATCGGAGGATGAAGTAGAGAATAAATGGTGTTTTATATACAATACAGCATTTCTTTATGAGGTAATGAAAATGTTCTAAAATTGACTGTGTAATGGTTGTACATTACCACTGTGAATCTACCAAAACTCACTGAATTATACACTTAAAGTGGGTGAATTATATAGAATGTGTACTATAAATAAACTGTTAAGAAGTTCTTTAATTTCTTTGAATATATTTATAGTTACATTAAAATCTTTGCCAAGTCAACATTTGTATCCACACATTCCTGTTTATTTGCATGCCTCTCATAATTGAAAAAATAAATATTCTAGATAATATAGCAAGTCTGGATTCTATTAAGCTTTCCTTGGTTACTTGCTTGAACTAAATCTGTGTAGTTTGTTTCTCCCTCAAAATGCATCTGTTAACGTTTCTGCTCAAAAAAATTTTTTTTTGTCATTATAAGGCTTAACTTCCTAGTGGTTACTCCTTGGAAGTTACTCGGCCAATGATTAAATAGAGGTTGTATTCAAATACCTTGAGACAGTAACCCTTTCATCATCTTCATGGAATCTTTATGTGAATCTGCATGTGGGCTTGCAAGTGTGTTGAAATCTCAGCTTTTGCTTTCCATGGAGTCCTGCATGTGCACATGGCATCATGCTCAGCCAGGGATTAGTGGATGGCTGGGGACCTCTCTGGACTCTACTGTACACGTATAGCCTTGCACATGAGCACAGTTTCCAGACCGCCAGGTGTGTGTGGATACTTATCAAGGTTCCCCTCATTGAACCCATCCCTTATCTCCCCATTGAACATCTGGCTAGTCTGTCATTCCATTGCTTGCCCCAACTGGTACTGCAACCTCTTTCCCTGTCTGTTACTAAAATTCCTACCGCTTTATGCCCCGTGCCTGAATGTGCAGTTTTTCTAATTTCTGCTTCAAACCTAGTGAGCCCCTGCTGGCGTTGAAGCGGCAGGTTCTCACGACTTGTCCTGCCATATTACAGAACTATTGCAGTGAGCAACCCGGGACAGGGTTATTGGCGAAGTTTCGCTCAAAGGGCTATCTATAGACTGTCACTGTTTCTGCCATAGGTTTAGTAGTTTTTCTTGGAATACGTTTTTCTTTTTTCCCTAATACTTTGGTTGATTTCCAGAGTCTTGAAATGGTTGTGACAATTTTGTCAAGCTTTATTGTTGCTGTTTTTGGAGAAAGGATTTGGCAAGCTCCTTTCTTTGTGCTGATCACACTTGGTTTCTAGCGTCTTTGCAGAGAATGGCTATACAAAAAATCATATATTGTGGATCTCGATTTTAGCAGCATAGAAAATAGATAGAACTTTGGCCTTTCATTCTATTTTCTTGACTCATTGGTCTCTAGAAAAGGAAGGAGGCCCATACCACCTCCTTAAAACAGAGATAAGGTATCCTATGCTTATGCATTATTTATCTCCTCCATTACTTTGTAAGTTCCACTCTCTTCACCAGGGTTTTGTAGTTTGAATTCTAGAATATGATTCCCACTGGGGACTTCCTCTTTTCAGACACAAGTAGCAAATTTCAGAGCTTTATCAATGTGTTTTTGGGATCAGCTTGCAAAAACATTCATGAGGTAGGTGAAGCATATCATATCCAAAGCACACAAAGGGAACTAAATCATGAAGCAATAACAAGTTTTACAGGCTGAATAATTCCTTTAGCGATCTCTTCTTGTCCGTCTCCAATGGCACTTTGAACATTCTGTCTCATTCGGCTGTTACCTATTTATCTGTCTAAGGTTTAGAGCTTCTTGAGCTGTGTCTTATTGTCCCTGTATCCCTAGCATAGTACTTGAATAAAGAAGATGTTCAATAAATATCTTTTTACAAACTCCTTGGAAATATGAGAAAACCCATGTTGGAACTTTAGTATTGTCTTTATTATGATTTTATTTCTGTTAATTTCCCTGGTCTTTATCAACTAGAATATTATTAGCAGACAACTTGGTACTGATTACCAACACCTAAGAAACAGTACAGGATCTTCCCTAATAGCTCAGTGTTAAAGAATCCGTCAGTGATAGTTCAATCCCTGGGTTGAGAAGATCCCATTTAGTAGAAAATGGCACCCCACTCCGGTATTCTTGCCTGGAAAATCCCATGGAAAGAGGAGCCTGATGGGCTGCAGTGCATGGGGTCACAAGAGTGAGACATGACCGAGGGTGCGTGCAACAAAAAATAGAATTTCAATTCTCAAGGAAATGCACTTGTTTTGTAAATGTAGCTACTATGACAGTATGACACAGATATTTATTAAGATGTACATCTTTCCAGAAAAATTAAGCCTATCCAATTTTCATTTGTCAATCTCTTGTCAGGAAAATGATAATATATTTTGGAATGATGATGAAATAAATGAGCTAAGCACAAACAAAAAATTATAAAAAAAGATGCTAATCCAATAACAAAGACTCATAAATACTGCTCTTCTTTTTTTTTTTTTTAAATTTCAGGGTATAATTTACTTTATAATTTAAAGATTTATTAATTGGATATGGAAGTCCCTGTCTCTTATACACATCTAGATGTGTATAAGAGACAGTTTATATACAATACAGCATTTCTTTATGAGGTAATGAAAATGTTCTAAAATTGACTGTGTAATGGTTGTACATTACCACTGTGAATCTACCAAAACTCACTGAATTATACACTTAAAGTGGGTGAATTATATAGAATGTGTACTATAAATAAACTGTTAAGAAGTTCTTTAATTTCTTTGAATATATTTATAGTTA
>SJYT01011365.1:194146-233606 GCA_006410635.1 Cephalophus harveyi
ATGTGTATAAGAGACAGCTTCCAAAAAGAAAGTTTCTTAATGATTAGGTATAATATAGATGAGGGCTATTTCTTTAAGCTTAAAAAATCACTAAAGATTTGAAGAAATATAAAAAGAAAGAAAGCAAAGTATATCTATTGACTCAAATGCTTCATACTGTCAGAATTAAATAGCCATTTCTATTTTCTTACCATTGCTGTATCAAAAGACAGGATTATTTTTCCTTTAACTTTTCTAAAACTTATGCTTTAGATCTTTCTGTTTATTGTATCTCAGTGTTCTACTGGAGTTTGTTGCACAGCAAATAGGAAAACCAAAATACTAATTATGAACTCTAAGCTCAATATGATAGTAGTAATAATAAAAGTACTTCAAAAAACTCTAAGCAAGCACTTTAACTATGTTTGATATCAGCCTCGTGCTTGTTTTTCTCCCAATTTATATGACCCAAGTGTGAAGGAAGAAATGTACCAAGACATCTTTTTTCAGGTACTATCTATCCTCATGGTGGAAGGAAAAATACTATCCATTGCATCAAGGCATTAAAACATCCAGAAAATACTTAAAGATTATTTTGAAAATCACCTTAGAATTATATACCTATATTCTTATAAGGGACACTAGTTTTATGTGAAATTGTTACTCATCTCTGAAGTAAGTAAGAGTGTGCTCAGTTTACAATGGCTAATTTTCTCAGTTGCAGAGGGGTGGTTTCTTTTTGCTCTTCATTCACTTTTGTGTCCATTTATCCATTAATTTATTCAGAAAACATGTGTAAGGTACTATGGGGATCTAAATATATTTAAGACAAAGGTCAAATCTTAAGCAGCTTCCTTACTTAGAAAGAGATGGCATACTGTACTATAAATATGCAGTATACAGTAAATATATTATATAAATAAAACATGCTGTAATATGGGAAGTATATCAGAGAAGGATGGCAGGGTTATTGATGAGACAGAATTAGGACTAGGGTTAATAGACATCCAGGTAGGCATGTGCAGCGGGCTGTATGTTTGTGCTCCTCCCAAATTCATATGTTGAATCTTAATCCCAACATAGCATTTAGAAGTAGGCTGTTGGGAGGTAACTAGAACATGAGGATGGAGTTCTCGTGAATGAGATTGATACCTTTGTAAGAAGAGCCCAGATAACTGGCTAGCTGTCTTTCTACCATGAAAATTCAAAGAGATAAGACGGCTGTCTGCAAACCAGGGAGTGAAATGCATCAAGAAACTGACCATGCTGACATACTGACTTCAGACTTCCAGCCCCGAGAATGATGAGAAACAAATGCTTGTTTAAGCCATTCGGCTTGGGGTAACAAATACCTAAAAAGGTGAAACGGAATGGGCTAATAGAGGTTGGATGAGTTTTGAGTGCATTCTAGAAAAAGGTGAGATTGTTGTAAAGAGAATTTTAAGGGTGATTCTGGTGAAAGCCTGGAGAGGATAGAGGAGAGATATAGACCAAATTTCCTCTTCCTTGGACCTTAATATAAATAATCACATATGAAAATGGATGGTAAATGTCATTCTGATGTGGTCTCAGATGAAAATGGGAACATGTAATTGTGCAATGCAGAAAGTGGCAAAGAAATTGTGCTCATGTTCTAGTATTTTGTGGAAGATAGAACTTGGGAAAGAGGAAATGCATACTTAGCTAGGTTTCTATGCAAAATGTTGGAGTGGCTTGGCTTCTCTTGTTTACAGTAAAAATGTAAAAAAAGAGAGAACTTTAAAATAGGATCATTAAGCAAAAAGGATTTGCTATGTTTGGGGAAAATTCTCAGCCTCTCTGTATTGCAAAAAATGAAAGACCCTGCTGTAAGAAGAGATATGAGAAGGACAATCTCTCTCCATCATGTGAGGACACAGAAGATGCCCTTTTGTAAACCACGAAGACAGCTCTCATTAGGAACCAAACTGGCTTGCACCTTGGTCTTGGACTGCCCAGCCTTCAAAACATTGAGAAAAAACTGTTTGTTGTTTAAGACGCTCAGTCTATGGTATTCTGTAATAGGAGCACAAACTGACCAAGACACGTGTCATCTGTGAGATGCAAGATTGAACTGAATATTCTCCCAAGGCCGTTAGAGCTCTATGCTCTGCATCTGTACCCTGAAGCTTTCTGTTTGAGGAAATGCAATCAAAGTGAAGGACTTGTTTCTAATGCAAACGTGGGAGATTAGACTGAGCAGGGAAGGGATGGAAATAAGAATGTATTTATAGATATGAAGCTACCGTTCTGCCACAAGTCGGTATAGAATCTTATGCAGCCCAGGAGACAAAGTCCAACAAGCCTGGTACATGTAAAGAAGTCTTCTTCTTCTTCATCTTCTTCAGGGATGTAGACTTTTTTACCTGGAGGAGAAGTAGGGCAAAGGCACTTCAGACAGAGAAAACAGTGTTAAAGATGAACAGACAGAAAAGCATGGCAGAGGGAGGAAGGAACAGGAGTATTTGCAGATTTATGAGTGTTACAGCTACTCTTGGTGTCCTGGCTAGCATTTCAGTTCTGCCTGAAGGCTGGCCGCAAGAGTGTCTTCAGTCTGCAGGCTGGAAGTATCAAGGAGTTAATGCACTCTGTAACTGCCCTCAAAATATGACAGGTGCAAATTAAAGGATGAATAATATCACAGGGCCCATGCCATTTGGGTAGAATAGTTTTGAGGTGTGCTCTATATGGTCACTGAGAATCTGTGAGGAATTGTGCAAATATAAGCCCATATGGTAATCACTTATTAGCATACTCTGACTTTTTTCTCTTAGCATTTTCAGTTCACATCTCCATCTGGTACATTCTGGCACCACCTTCCAAATTACATCTCCACCCTATCCAGAAGTCTTCTTCTAGGGAGACCGAACCTATGTGAGTGAGTAGAGAGGTATAACTAGAATCCAGTCATTATGAGAGTGTAGGTGAGAGACTGGGGTTTCTCTGGCTCAGTGGTGAAGAATCCGCCTGCCAATACAGGAAACATGGGTCAGGAAAGAGAAGGAAATGGCAATCCACTGTAGTATTCTTGCCCAGAAAATCTCATGGACAGTGGATCCTGGTAGGCTCTAGTTCATGAGGTTGCAAAAGAGTCAGACATGACTTAACAACTAAATGGCAACAATAATATCATCTAAGAGATATGCCAAATGTTGAAGGGCTTTATTTGACATTCTGATGATTTTGGACTTTGGAAGTGGTGAGAAGCTACTGGAGGCTTGTGAGGAGGAGAATGACATAATTAGTTTGGTGTTTTAAAAGATAATTCTGTCAATAATGAGATACAGGAGTGAATACTTATATCTCTGTGATAATTTTTTTAAATAATAAGGATCAAAGAAGACATATGTAACATTAAGAGAAGTCAGACTTATGGGGCATTGCAGTAGGAGAAATGATGAAATGTAAGTAGGCTAGTTTTGGGCAGAGGTACAAAGGCAAGGAACAGAGACAGGCTGAATTTATCTTTGATTCTGTTTGAGAGTGGCACCCTAAGTTCATTTGGAAAGGTAGATGCTAAGTGGGAACTGACCAGCATCAGAAGAGCTGATCTTCTGATCAGAAAATTAGGAACTAAAACTTCTAACTTTAAAGTTAGTACAACTCCCTATTTTTGTTATTAGATATTAGAGATATTTGGTTAAGGAAGTGAAAGTGAAGTCGCTCAGTTGTGTCTGACTCTTTGTGACCCCATGGACTGTTGCCCACCAGGCTCCTCCATCCATGGAATTTTCCAGGCAAGAGTACCAGAGTGGGTTGCCATTTCTTCCCCAGAGGATCTTCCCCACCCAGGGATTGAACCCGGGTCTCCCGCATTGCAAGCAGATGCTTTTACCATCTGAAAGGGGTGCTCAAATATGACATTAAAAGAATCTACAGGAGTGTAGGAGTCCTTTATGTTCTTAACAGAACTGCTGAAATAACTGCCTGCTAGGACATAGAGTCCATTTTTTCCCCCATTATCCTCAGTGTTTCCCTGTAAGGTAGAGGAAGATGAGGATGATGGTAAGTTTGAGAACAGCTGCTGCCATATACATTGTACAGATGAAGAAATTGGGACAAAGTGGCATGCAGATGTTCTGAGGCTCAAAGTAACTTAATGACTGTCATTAGGACCCCTCTTTTGACTGTTAGTTCAGTTTGTTACACATAGTAAGAAGGTACAGATACCTGATTGTTTAAAAGAGTTAAGAGTAGATGGCTTGAAATTGCTTGGAGCATTAGAATAGCAAGAGGGATTAAGGAGCTTGTTCAGCTGAAACATTCTTATACTCGTCTAACTCTGATAGGTGTAGTCGACTGTGCCAGGCAACTGGTAAATAAATTTCATCCAATAACTCCAGGGCTCCCTTGATAAATCATTATTCTTTGGCAGTCCATATACTTTCAACCCATTTAAAACTAAGTCTGTGAACCTTGCTGATTGGGTAAATTGAAATCAATAGTGGCCAAAGAGACCGAGATTCACTGCACAAGAGATCAATGTACAACTCTCCGTTGCAAATAAATATGGATCACAGAGGGATGGAAATCGTATTCTGTCCTGGGGCTAGTGATTTTCTACAAGTTATATTGCTTTGTAAAATGTGCTGCACTCTTTGGCAAATACTTATTCAAGGCCTTCTGGACTGTGGTATGTGTGCTATTTGCTAAGTGAGCTACAGAGCTAAACTCCTGTGTATCTCATCAGTGCTAATTGGAACCTGGCACATGGATACTTGCAATGAGGTATGCTGGTAAGCATGCGGATAGATACTTAGATAGATACTTAAATGCAGATATTTTATGCATTTATATAGAAATGCCATTTGAAAAATTGAATGTAAAATTAAAAAATTTCTATGTGAAACCAAGTTCTGGAGTATTGGCTCAAGCTTATGAACATAAATTGCCTAAAGAGAAATCTGTTTATTCAATGTTGACTGGTTGCCTCAGAAACAAACCAAATTTATTCTGTCATTTTTGAGATTGCATCCAAGTACTGTATTTTGGACTCTTGTTGACTATGAGGGCAACTTCATTTCTCCTAAGGGATTCTTGCACATAGTAGCAGATGTAATGGTCATCTGAATTAAATTCACCCATTCTTGTCCATTTTAGTTCACTGATTCCTAAGATGTCGATGTTCACTCTTGCCATCTCCTGCTTGATCCCATCCAATTTACCTTGATTCATGGACCTAATGTTCTAGGTTCCCATGCAATATTGCTCTTTACAGCACTGGACTTTACTTTCATCACCGGACACATCCACAACTGAGAGCGATGTTTTTGCTTTGGCCCAGCCTCTTCATTCTTTCTCCGCTCTTCCACTGTAGCATATTGGACACCTACTGACCTGGGGGTGCTCATCTTCTGGTGTCATATCTTTTGGCCTTTTCATTATGTTCATGGGGCTCTCAAGGCAAGACTGTGGAAATGATTTGTCATTCCTTTCTCTGGTGGGCCATGTTTTGTCAGGCCCTGACTAGCAGGGACATGACTTTTAGCCACTCCACATAGCTGGATGACATGTCTAGCTCCCTGATTGTCTTACTGCTGGTCCTCATTGAGCTGGTCCACCCATTGCTGGGTGTTGGTCAATGTATTGCCCGGGGGCCAGGGCAGAGGCCCTGCCGGAGTCTTCAGGAAGGGGGTCCAGGGAAGCCTGAAAGCCCTTATTGAGTGCCTACTGATTTTTAAGTCATCATATATACTACTTCAGTAGATACTTCAGTAGATACAAAAGTTCTTCACTAGATACTCAATTCCTGACTTTGAGAAGTTTCTAATCTAATTGATTCTTATAACTGTATAGGCAGTGGCTTGGGATATAATGAATTAAAATGTTTTAGACTTATCATCTGAATCTGAATGATCAATGAGAGAGGATTTATTCTGCTATACATTTTTTTTACTTCCAAAGCAGTAAGTGACCAATTTTTCTCTTGCCATATTGAGTTAATATGTCATCTTTAATATGTGTTTTATACCTTTTTTGTAAAAGTGATGACCTTCTTGATATTCCAATTATTAAATTGTTTCCCCTGATTACCCAGTTATAAATCCCATTGCTTTGCACACAGCATTCTTCTTCTGATTCTGTGATATTGCCAGTTTTATTCTGGTGCATTAATTATGCCATGCTTTGTTTATCAGGGATACTGTACATCATCAATTAGATGAGTTTTTTTTTTTTTTTTTTCTGATTTGCTTTTCTAGTAATTTGTAGAGGATAAAATCTGGCTGAATTCTCTCTTCCAGTCCTAAACCCAGGGGTTTAGACTACCATAATTGTTCAATCCAAAGGATTTATTGTCCTTCAACATAGAGAGTCCTCTAAAGTAGTAGTTATCCTACTTTCTTTCTTTCCAATGAATTTGAAGGGCCAGAGTTCATTCCTTGAGCTGTGAAGTCAAATATGATTCATAGAGCAGAAACAGTATTGTGTAATTATAATCAATATGCAGGTTATTTCTTTATGAAAATCTCTTCCTAACTTCATGGGAAAATGAGATTATGCAAAATTCCATGTGTGCCAACATGTGGACCTCCTGTAGTTATTCCACTAGATGATTGCTGAAGATTTTTGTTCTAGCTTTCAATAGAAGAACTCCTGCTCCTTTAATTCATCAGTAAAATCTGTGAAGGATGTGTCAGTTTTAATAACATATAAAACTGTGGGCATTTTATGAAAAAAGTCCTTCTAGATTCATTGACACAGATTTGTACTTTAAAGCTTTGATTCTTAAACTAAGTTATCCTACTTTATTCAATTAGTAAACGTGAGACTCTTGTGTAGAGGCTGGAAGTGCTCATAAAAGAACAACATATAAAGTATTGAATATATGAAAATTTATAGATAAATTCCTGCATGAAGAAAAATTTATGTTGTTCTTTCTCAGAACTATTATCTGTGGTACTCTGGAAAAGTAATCTTTAGTAAGTTACTTAACCAATGCTATCTTCTGTTTCTTCAACTGAAACCAAAGACAATAATTTAAACTCTACTTCATGGGGTTTTATAAGGAAACAAGATAAATCAAATAAAGTATTAACCACAGTGCCAAATTTATAATAACCACTCAGTGATAGTTATTAGCATCATTATTTTTATTACTTTTATTATCATATTAGCATGCAAGTAAATTAGTAGTCCCAGAGTCAATTTTTACTTATATTAATGCTAACAAATCTTTCTGGAGAGAAGCGTAGAGTCAATTATACTTCTCTCCAGTTTTTTGTTGTTTGTTTTACTTTGTTTTCGTTGTTTGACTGCACTGTGTGGCATGTGGGATCCTAGTTCCCTGGCCAGGAATCAAACCAATGCTTCCTGCAGTGGAAGCGTAGATCCTTAACCACTGGACAACCAGGAAAGTCCCCATACCTATCTCTGTAGCCCCTCACATAGCCAAGATTTATGAAACTTGAACACTGTGATGTGTAATTCCAATCAACTGTATATTCTCTTTTTTCCTGGAAGGTTCAGTGGCAAGTGATTATATATTACTTCATCTTACTTGATTATATATTTATGGTGTGTATCATGTATGCTGTAAAAATGCATAAACAATTTGGCTAAATTTAAGATTGTAGTAGGAGGTTGAAATCTACTAGAAGACTATTGTAGCATGCATTAGAAGCAGCCAGGCTTTCCTGGTGGCTCAGATGGTAAAGAATCTATCTGCAATGCAGGAGGCCTGGGTTTGATCCCTGGGTTGGGAACATCCCCTGGAGGAGGGCATGGCAACCCACTTCAGTATTCTTGCCTGGAAATTCCCCATGGACAGAAGAGCCTGGCAGGCTACAGGCCATGGGGTCGCAAAGAGCTGAACATGACTGAGTGACTAAGCACAGCACATACCATAATGCAAAACAGAATATGATCCATGATGGCAAGGGTGGTGCAAAGAGCTTTGCAAGTTCAGAGGAAGCAGCCATCACATCAACTGGGGCATCAGGAAACATGGTAGAAGTAAGGTGATATATGATGGACCCTTAAGAGCAGTTTAGATTTCAAAAGGCAGAGTTAGAGCTAGAATGTACATTTCAGGGTGAAAGAAGAGCATGAGAAAATTTAAAAGTAGGCAGGCAGGTACCAGAAATGGTGCAGGAAGTTTGTGGTCCAGTTATGGCCTGGCGAGAGAGAGCTGGGAGCGTGAAGATAAAAAAGGTAGATGATAAAGCAAATATGAGAAATTCTTAAATGCTAAGAAATCTGTATTTTATCCAGCAAGTAGTAGGGAACTACTGAAAGAGAAAGATCATGATCAGAATAGTGAGAGTTAGAGATCAAGCAGATAGATAGCTTAAGAGGCATTTCAGACCGTCTATGTAGGATGCATAACATTGCTGAGGAAAGATATTGCCAAGAAGCATGCGATGGACAAGGGCTCAGAAGGGCCAAGTAAGCTCATGATATGAAGAAGGGAAAGAAGAGATAGAGTCCGTGGATTTGATCCTTTCTTCAGTACTGGTAGAAAAGCAAATATATTATTGGAACTAGGGAGATCTTAAAACATACCACCTTAGGACATTTGCACTTCCCTATACCTGGAATGTACTTCTCCTAGATACTCAGATGACTAGTATAACCCTTCAGAAAAATGCAGATGAAGAGCTACTGGCACGCCCTATAGGAATGACATAAATTTATGGGAAAATCAAGGGAAAAGACATTACTGGGAAGAGAGGCTTTTCTTAAATAATTCTGTCATCAATGTTACCATTTAATTTATAGTAAAATAAATAAAATTTATATAAAATAATATTTCCAGCTTGAAATTATTCCAGTTACAGCTGCTTTATAGGGGAATAATGTAGTCTTTGGCCTCACAGGTGGCTCAGGGGTAAAGAACCCACCTATCAAGTAGGCCATGTGGATTTGATCCTTGGGTTAGGAAGATCCCCTGGAGAAGGACATGCCAACCCACACCAGTGTTCTTGCCTGGGAAACCCCATGGACAGAGGCGCCTGTCGAGCTATAGACTATGGGGTTGCAAAGGAGTTGGACACAGCTTAGCAACTAAACCACAACAGCAAAAGCAGTCTTTTTACTTAAATATTTTATCTAAATTATTCTCAGAAGATCCAAAAACTTTTAAATGTCTCCCCTTGAGTTTCATTAAAATCTCAAGGAGAGTGGAAAAATTATGAATGAAAGTAAATGAAATGATGTTTATAGTTTGAAAATGATATATAATTTTTAGAATTAAGACTTGATGGGCTTTTTTTAGAGGACTTAGATTTTAAAGTGAGTAAAAATCCAGCACACTGATGTCTAAATCGTGTGTCTTTATTTCTCCCTCCTGTTCCTAACTCTTCTTTAACTTGTTATTTCCTTTGCATCCCTGATACCACAATGAAAGTAAATTAGTGATGACTGTATCGAGGAAAGCTTTAATGGATTAATAGGTAAACAAAATAGGATATGTCTATATTTATGCATAAAAAGAAATGGAATTTTGATTCATGCTGCATAAGGATGAAACTTAAAAGCATTATGCTAAGAGAAAGAAGTCGGATACAAAAGTCACATATTGGGCGATTCCATTTGTACATTATGCCCCAAATAGGCAAATCCATAGAGACAGAAAACAGATTAGTAGTGGCCATGGATGAATGAAGAGGAAAGAGGAGTGACTGATAATGAGTACAGGCACTTTCTGAGTTCTGGAATGTTCTTAGAGACACAGTGATGGCAGTTGCACAACATTGAGAATATTTTTAAACCTCAGAATTTTATGTTTAAAAAATGTGTTTTTCAGATGTTGGGTGACTTGTTATGGTATTTGATGGTATTGTTCCAAGTCTTCCATATCTCTTATTAGTTTCTCATTTTCTGTATGCCTGTTAGATTCTTTTCAGATGTATGCATGTTCAGTTCAGTTCAGTCACTCAGTCATGTCCGACTCTTTGTGACCCCATGGACTGCGTGTTTGCATGTTACTTTTTTTTTTTTTTTTAACCTCATGAGTTTAGCTATATCTCCTTGGCTCTGTTGATTTTTGCTTTATGTATTTGGATGCTCTGCTTTGGTTCCAGGTTCTTGGCCTCCTTAATCTATAGAAATTGATCAGAGGCCAGACAAGAAATTCAGAAAAGGCTTTGTTGGGGCTCCTTCTATAGAAGAAAATAAATGGTCCCCTTGCCAGTTTGCTCTGGGGAGGGTGAAAAAGTGAAAGTGTTAGTTGCTCAGTTCTGTCTGATAGGCTCTTCTGTCCATGGAATTCTCCAGGCCAGAATACTGCAGTGGGGCTTGTTCCTTATGTGGGATGAGGGTAGGGGCAGGCTGGAGGCGTGGCTTAGGTGGTTTGCCCACCCCGTAGGTGGCGCTGTGTGCAAGGGGCATGCTTTTCTTCCTTACCCTCTACTTTTGCTCTGGCTCTTCAAAAGTGGCAGTTGGGATTTTGACCTCTTTGTACCTTTTGTCCAGGATTTGCCCTAACTATGCTTGCATGAAGTTAATTATAGTCTCATATAGTTTCCTTGTATTTTGTTGCTTGAGGATAGGCGTGTCCAGGTTCAACCACTGCAACACTGAAGTAAAGGGTCCCAGGTTCCATCCTGTCTCACTTTTAGGTAAGTATACACATATTTAGGATTGTTATGTCTTCTTGATAAATTGACCACCTTCATCTCAGAAAGAAAAATACACGAAGGCACATTTTAATCAAATTATTGAAAATGTATGACAAAGAAAATATGAAAATATTAAAAGTAGCCAATACAGATGATCATTATATCTACTACTGTGGGCAGGAATCCCTTAGAAGAAATGGAGTAGCCTTCATGGTCAACAAAAGAATCTGAAATGCAGTACTTGAATGCAATCTCAAAAATGACAGAATGATCTCTGTTTGTTTCCAAGGCAAACCATTCAATATCACGGTAATCCAAGCTTATGCCCCAACCAGTAATGCTGAAGAAGCTGAAGTTGAACAGTTCTATGACCTACAAGACCTTTTGGAACTAACACACAAAAAAGATGTCCTTTCCGTTATAGGGGACTGGAAGTCAAGAAACACATGGGGTAACAGGCAAATTTGTTCTTGGAATACAGAATGAAGCAGGGCAAAGGCTAATAGAGTTCTGCCAAGAGAACACACTGATCTTAGCAAACACCCTCTTCCAACAACACAAGAGAAGACTCTACACATGAACATCATCAGATGGTCAACAGTGAAATCAGATTGATTATATTCTTTGCAGCCAAAGATGGAGAAGCTCTATACAGTCAGTAAAAAGATGTCCTTTTCATTATAGGGGACTGGAATGCAAAAGTAGGAAGTCAAGAAACACCTGGAGTAACAGGCAAATTTGGCCTTGGAATACAGAATGAAGCAGGGCAAAGGCTAATAGAGTTCTGCCAAGAGAACACACTGATCTTAGCAAACACCCTCTTCCAACAACACAAGAGAAGACTCTACACATGAACATCATCAGATGGTCAACAGTGAAATCAGATTGATTATATTCTTTGCAGCCAAAGATGGAGAAGCTCTATACAGTCAGCAAAAACAGGACTGAGAGCTGATTGTGGCTCAGATTATGAGCTCATTATTGCCAAATTCAGACTTAAATTGAAGAAAGTAGGGAAAACCACTAGACCATTCAGGTATGACCTAAATCAAATTCCTTATGGTTATACAGTGGAAGTGAGAAATAGACTTAAGGGACTAAATCTGATAGATAGAATGCCTGATGAACTATGGACTGAGATTCGTGACATTGTACAGGAGACAGGGATCAAGACCATCCCCATGGAAAAGGAATGCAAACAAGCAAAATGGTTGTCTGACAAGGCCTTACAAATAGCTGTGAAAAGAAGAGAAGTGAAAAGCAAAGGAGAAAAGGAAAGATATAAACATCTGAATGCAGAGTTCCAAAGAATAGAAAGGAGAGATAAGAAAGCCTTCCTCAGTGATCAATGCAAATAAATAGAGGAAAACAACAGAATGGGAAAGACTAGAAATCTCTTCAAGAAAATTAGAGATACCAAGGGAACATTTCATGCAAAGACGGGCTCAATAAAGGACAGAAATGGTAGGGACCTAACAGAAGCCGAAGACATTAAGAAGAGGTGGCAAGAATACACAGAAGAACTGTACAAAAAAGATCTTCATGACCCAGATAATCACGTTGGTATGATTACTTACCTAGAAGCAGACATCCTGGAATGTGAAGTCAAGTGGGCCTTAGAAAGCTTCACTATGAACAAAGCTAGTGGAGGTGATGGAATTCCAGTTGAGCTATTTCAAGTCCTGAAAGATGATGCTGTGAAAGTGCTGCACTCAATATGCCAGCACATTTGGAAACAGATCTAGTCCCTTAAATCTATTTTTCACTTCCACTGTATAATCCTAAGGGATTTGATTTAGGTCATACCTGAATGGTCTAGTGATTTTTCTCCACTTTCTTCAATTTCAGTCTGAATTTGGCAATAAGGAGTTCATGATATGATCCACAGTCAGCTCCCTGTCTTGTTTTTGCTGACTGTATAGAACTTCTCCATTTTGGCTGCAAAGAATAAAATCAATTTGATTTCAGTGTCGACTGTCTGGTGATGTTCATGTGTAGAGTCTTCTCTTATGTTGTTGGAAGAGGGTGTTTGCTATGACCAGTGCGTTCTCTTGGCAAAACTCTATTAGCCTTTGCCCTGCTTCATTCTGTACTCCAAGGCCAAATTTACCTGTTACTCCAGGTGTTTCTTGGCTTCCTACTTTTGCATTCCAGTCCCCTATGATGAAAAGGACATCTTTTTTGGGTGTTGGTTCTAGAAGGTCTTGGAGGTCTTCATAGAACCATTCAACTTCAGCTTCTTCAGCATTACTGGTTGGGGCATAGACTTGGATTACCATGATATTGAATGGTTTGTCTTGGAAACGAACAGAGATCATTCTGTCACTTTTGAGACTGCATCCAAGTACTGCATTTTGGAGTCTCTTGTTGACTATGATGGCTAGTCCATTTCTTCTATGGGATTCCTGCCCGCAGTAGTAGACATAATGGTCATCTGAGTTAAATTCACCCATTCCAGTCCATCTTAGTTCACTGATTCCTAGAATGTCAATGTTCACTCTTGTCATCTCCTGTTTGACCACTTCCAATTTGCCTTGATTCATGGACCTAACCTTCCAGTTTCCTATGAAATATTGCTCTTTACAGCATCGAACCCTGCTTCCATCACCAATCCCATTCACAACTGGGTGTTGTTTTTGCTTTGGCTCCATCCCTTCATTCTTTCTGGAGTTGTTTCTCCACTGATCTCCAGTAGCATATTGGGCACCTACCGACCTGGGGAGTTCATCTTTCAGTGTCCTATCTTTTTGCCTTTTCATACTGTTCATGGAGTTCTCAAAGCAAGAATACTGAAGTGGTTTGCCATTCCCTTTTCTAGTGGACCACATTCTGTCAGACCTCTCCACCATGACCAGGCCATCTTGGGTGGCCCCACAGGACATGGCTTAGTTTCATTGAGTTAGACAAGGCTGTGGTCCATGTGATCAGATTGGCTAGTTGTCTGTGATTGTGGTTTCAGTCTGTGTGCCTTTTGATCCCCTCTCTCAGTGTCTACTGTCTACTTGGGTTTCTCTTACCTTGGATGTGGGGTCTCTGGAGCAGCCGTGAAGAGAGACCCCACATCCAAGTAAGGCAATAAAGGAAATTAAAACAGGCAAGGGGGATGCAATGTGTAACTTGGTTGAAGAGTTGTCCCTGTTTTATACAGGGTGACCAGGGAGGTGATACTTGAGTAGAACCCTGAAGGAAGTTAACCTTAAACGTGTCTGGGAGAAGTGCATTCCCGGCAGAGGAGGAGCAAGAGCAAAGGCACGAAGCAGCAGGGACAGGTGCTGCCCGAGTAGAGCGGGTGGAGTGGCGTGGTGGTGGGTGAGGTTGAAAAGGGGAGCGACAGAGCAGACATACAGGGACCAGTAGCCACTCAGGGCTCTGGGCTCAACTGTTGAATAAAGTGCCAGTCGTTGGAAGATTTTGAAAAAGAGATGATGTTATTGATGACTTAATATGTTTGCTCTGGCTGCTATATAGAAAATATGCTATGGGCAGTGGGGCAGGGAGGGGGAATGTGGTGGGTGGGAGTGAGAAGACCAGTTAGGATGCTCAAAATATTGTAAGCAAAGAGATGATGGGACTTTCCTCAGGATTTTAGCAGTTCAGGTGGTAAGAAGTGGTCAAACCGTGGATATATTTTGAAGGAGCCTGCAGATTTTGGTGATACATTGATTGTGGGGTATCAGAAATCGGAAGACAACCAGAGCAGGTGATTGACTCTAGTTATCATTTACTGGGATAATGAAAATTATAAGAGGAGCAGGGTTTGGGGGCAGTGGAGATACAGTGTTATTTTTCTCCTTGATGTCTTTCCCAGATACTAGACTTTTAATTCTTTTGAATAGCTATACTCATTTATGTAAATGGGTCTCCATGACATAGTTGTGGGGGAAAAGCTGAAATATAATATTTGATAAGAAAACAGTCTAGTTTAGGTCCTAACTCTGTTACAGCTTTAGTTATAATTAGTTCATTACTGGTATCAAATGTTTTGAGTGCAGAATCAGAATTTTCCCTTCATTAGGGCTTGGGATCTGAGCCACCCGTGAGACTCAGGAAATCTCTTCATGGTTTAAAGTGCAGCCAACAGTAAAACTCTAAGATCTCTGTTTCACAGCTCAGACGCTGGTGTTCTGGGCAGCCGAGCCGTTTTCTTTTCTCTTCAGCCCTACTCCTGGCTTTCCTCGCCTCTGGGGAAAGCATTCACCTGATAAATAGTCATACACCTTTCTGTAATAGGCATGGACTCATCCCTTGTGGACAGGATTTTTGTCTGTTAGCTCTGCTGCACTGTCCCCAGCATTTTGCAGTCCTGCAACCCCACTCCCTAGTTAATACAACGTCAGTACTTAGAAAGAGTCCTGTTGAGAAAGTACAGATTTGCTCTGTGACTGAAGCTGCTCCAGGTTTTAGTGTCTTGCCAGCCCCCCTGAACTCCTAGAAAGGTTCTTAACAGTTGGGCTGGTTTCCCCCTTTTTTAGCAGGGTTACATCTCCTTTCACTGTGACCCCAGCCTCTACTGTTTTCATTCCTACAAAGTGCGAGTTCTCTCTAGGAATTTAATTCGTTTACTGATTGATTGCATCTCAACTGAGTTTAAAAAACTATGATTTTATAGTCTTTCTGGGTTGTTCTTATTGTTAAGGTGGGAGCAACAATAGTCCTTTGTAAGTTTCTACATCCCAACCATAAGCAGTGGTCCTAGTATTTACTCTTTTGTGTTCAGAATCATTTGTATAGGTTGACTATTCAAACTGAAACTATTTACCTTGTTCTTTTAATAAAATTGTACTAAATAAGGTATTGATCATATGTAGGCTTGATTAAAATGGTACTGATACATGCTGACACAACAGTTGATATCTTTTATTGTAGTAAAATATACATAACATAAAGTATACCATTTAAACATTTCTAAGTATACAATTCAGTGACAATAATACATTCAAAAAGTTGTATAACTATCACCACTGTCTATGTCCAGAACTTTTTCATCACCCCAGACAAAAACGCTGTACCCTTTAAACAATAACTCCTCATCATCCCTTTTATTCCTTGGTAACCTCTATTCTGCTTTCTGTGTATATGAATTTGCCTATTCTAGATATTTCATAAAAGTCGAATCATACAGTATGTCCTTTTGTGTCTGACTTACTTCATTTCAGTTCAGTTCAGTCACTCAGTCGTGTCTGACTCTTTGCGACCCCATGAATCGCAGCACGCCAGGCCTCCCTGTCCATCACCGTCTCCCGGAGGTCACTCAGACTTAACATCCATCGAGTCCGTGATGCCATCCAGCCATCTCATCCTCGGTCGTCCCCTTCTCCTCCTGCCCCCAATCCCTCCCAGCATCAGAGTCTTTTCCAATGAGTCAACTCTTCTCATGAGGTGGCCAAAGTACTGGAGTTTCAGCTTTAGCATCATTCCCTCCAGAGAAATCCCAGGGCTGATCTCCTTCAGAATGGACTGGTTGGATCTCCTTGCAGTCCAAGGGACTCTCAAGAGTCTTCTCCAACACCTCAGTTCAGAAGCATCAATTCTTCGGCGCTCTGCCTTCTTCACAGTCCAACTCTCACATCCATACGTGACCACAGGAAAAACCATAGCCTTGACTGTGTTTTTAAGGTTCATCACTTCCTCCATAGCTCAGTTGGTAAAGAGTGTTGACTGCAATGCAGGAGACCTGGGTTCGATCCCTGGGTTTGGAAGATCCCCTGGAGGAGGAAATGGCAACCCACTTCGGTATTCTTGCCTTGAGAATCCTGTGGACAGAGGAGCCTGGCAGGCTACAGTCTATGGAGGCGCAAGAGTCAGACACGACTGAGCGACTGCCTGCACAGCGCTCATGATTTAGTATGTGTCAGAACTTTTTTACATTTTTATGACACCATAGTGTTCATTCCATTGCGTGTGTGTTTGTGGGTGTGTGTATTTTTTGTGTATGTATATATGTGTATATGTTGTCCATTCACTTGTTGAACACCTGTGTGTTTTTACCTTTTGTCCTTTATGATTAATGCTGCTATTGACATTTGTGGAAAAGGATCTGAGTCCCTGTTTTCAATTTTTGGGGGTATAACCCTAGAAATGGAATCATTGGTCATACGGTTATTCTGTTTAACTTTATGAGGAACCCCCAGACAGATGTCCCCAGTAGCTGCATATTTTAAACACCCAGCAGCAGCAGTACACAAGCGTTCAATGCGTTTACATCCTTACCTGCTTGCCCTTCCTTCCTCCCTCCCATCCTTGCTTTCATAATAGCTGTCCTAGTAGGTGTTCAGTGGTATCCCACTGTGGTTTGATTTCCTTTTCTCTAATGAGTAATAATGTTGAACATCTTTTCCTGCATTTATTGGCCATTTGTATGTCTTCTTTGCTGCAGTGTTTGCTCAGATCCTTTTCCCATTCTTTAAAACTGTTGAGTTGAAGCTCTTTATATTTTTCGGATGAAAGTGAAAAGTGAAAGTGAAGTCACTCAGTCGTGTCCGACTCTCTGTGACCCCATGGACTGTAGCTTACCAGGCTCCTCCCTCCATGGGATTCTCCAGATAGTAAACTCTTATCAGATACATGATTACAGATATTTTCTCCCATCCTGCAGGTTGTCTTTTCACTCTCTTGATACTGTCTCTAGGTGCACAAGGTTTTAATTGTAATGTCTAATTTGTCTTTTTTGTTCCCTGTGCTGTTGGTGTTATACTTAATAAATCATTGCCAGTCCAACATCATGACTATTTCCTTCATGTTTTTCTTCTGACACTTTTATAGTTTTAGCTCTTAGATTTAGGCCTTTGACCCTCTGAGTTAATTCTTGTAATATAGCATAAAGTTAGGGTCCAAATTGTTTTTTTTCATGTATATCAATTGGCCATAGATATGAAGGTTTGTGACTGGGCTTTCAGTTCCATTTCATTGGTCTGTATGTCTGTCCTTATGCCACTGCCATAATGTTTTGATTTCTGTGAAGTGAAGTGATAGGTGCTCAGTCATGTCTGACTGTGCGACCCCATGGTCTGTAGCCCCCGCCAGGCTCCTCTGTCCTGAAATTCTCTAGGCAAGAGTACAGGAGTGGCTTGCCATTCTCTTCTCCAGGGGATCTTCCTGACCCACGGATTGAACCCTGGGTCTCTTGCACTGCAAGCAGATTCTTTACCATCTGAGCCACCAGACTTTGTAATAAAATTTTAAATCAAGACGTGTGAGTCTTTCAATTTTGTCCTTCTTTTACGACATTGTTTTGACTATTCAAGGTCCCATGGAATTCCATATAAGTTTTAGGATGTGCTTTTCTATTTCTGCAAAAAACCCTATGGGAATTTCGTTTGATGAGGATTGCTTATGTAGATCACTTTGGGTAATTTTGTAATTGAATACTAAGTCTTATAATATTGGGTTGGCCAAAAAGTTCATTTGGATTTTTCTGTAACGTCTTATGGAAAAAACAGAATGAACTTTTTGGCCAACCCAATATATGACTAGAGATGTTGTTGCACTTGTTTAGATCTTCTTAAATTTGGGGGGCAACATTTATAGTTTTCAGTGTTCAAAACTTCTGCCTCCTTGATTAAAGTTATTCCTAAATGTTTCATTAGTTTTGATTCTATATACATTTTTTCTATTTTCATTGCAAGCGTATAGAATAAAACTGATTTTTCTGTGTCAATTTTGTGTCCTCTAATGTTGCTGAATTCAGTTAGTAAAACAGGTTTTTAATTTGGATTCTTTGGGGTGTTCTACATGTAAAGTCATGTCATGTGAGTAGAGATACATCAACTTTTCTCTTTCCAATTATGATGCATTCTATTTCTTTTTTTTTGCCTAATTACTGTGGCTAGAATTTCCAGATACTATTTATAAGTGGTTTCTGATCTTAAGGAAAAGTTTTCAGTCTTTTCATCAATGAATATGATGTTAGCTATGGGTTTTCCATGGTGTTAGGAATTAGGTTGAGGAAGTTTGCTTCTCCTCCTAGTTTATTGAGTTTTTATCATGTAAGGGTATTGGATTTTGATAAATATTTTTCTGCGTGAATTGAGATGTTCATGTAGTTTTTCTCCTTCATTCTTTTAATGTAGTGTAATGTAATAACACTACACTAAAATTGATTATTCTGTTATATTGAACCTCCCTTCAGTTCAGTCGCTCAGTTGTGTCCGACTCTTTGCGACCCCATGAATCGCAGCACGCCAGGCCTCCCTGTCCATCACCAATTCCCGGAGTTCACTCAGATTCATGTCCATTGAGTCCGTGATGCCATCCAGCCATCTCATCCTCGGTCGTCCCCTTCTCCTATGGCCACCTCATGTGAAGAGTTGACTCAATGGAAAAGACTCTGATGCTGGGAGGGATTTGGGGCAGGAGGAGAAGGGGACGACAGAGGATGAAATGGCTGGATGGCATCACTGACTCCATGGACATCAGTTTGAGTGAACTCCGGGAGTTTATGATGGACAGAGACGCCTGGCGTGCTATGATTCATGGGATAGCAAAGAGTCGCACACTTTTGTGAGCGACTGAACTGAACTGAACTGAATGTAGTTTCTCCCTGTTTCCTATTCATGTTTGCATGGTTTTCATTTTTCATCCGCATTTTTAGATAAAAAATGCACATCTTGTATATAGCTGGCACATGCTTTTAAAACAATATGATATTCTCTGCCCTTTTTTCATTTTATACAATTATACTTTATATAATTATATAATTTACATTTCATATAATTAAAATTTTGTATGAATTTCAATATAGTGGGATTTACCCCTATTCTCTTGCTATTTGTTCCCTCTTTTTTGTTTTTTCCTTTTCCTTGTTTTTGGTTTTCTTTTGGATTACCTGAATATTTTTAAAGATTTTGTTTTACTTCCACAATTGGGCTTGTTAATTCTATGTCTTCTACTTTATTATGAGTTGCTATAGAGAAGTAGTGCTTGAAGGTTTGAATTAAAAAAACTTGAAATGAAAAAATAATATTTTATATTTACCAGTGTACTTACCATTTCTTATGTTACTCATTCCCTTCTGTAGGGTAGGGTTGGTGCACTAAGGCCTAGTAAATGATTTTGTAAATAAAGTTTTATTTCAGTTCCACCACACTTGTTCATTTACATATTCTGCATGATTGCTTTCATGTTGCAAAGGCAGAGTTAAGTACTTGCAACAGAATCTTGCAAAGCCTAAAGAATTTGCCATTTAGTGCCACTTTGTGTGAAATGTTTGTTGACTTCTAATGTAGGTTCAAACTTTAACCAGTTACCATTTTCTTTTTGCATGAAGAACTTGCTTTAACAATATTTTATGGAGTACACACTAGGCATCTAAGGGTCTAATGTTCTGCCTAGGGGGTAGAAATATTTTCTCCTGTCTCTTCCCCAGTTTCAGTGGATCCTTCTCCGTACCTGGGAGATGTCAGCATTTGCTGTCCTTCACTTGGAGTCTTACAGCTTTTGTTCCACAGGGTAAAAGGATTTAGCAGGGCTTCAGTTCAGTTCAGTTCAGTTGCTCAGTCGTGTCCGACTCTTTGCGACCCCATGAATCGCAGCACGCCAGGCCTCCCTGTTCATCACCATCTCTTGTAGTTCACTCAGACTCACATCCATTGAGTCAGTGATTCCATCCAGCCATCTCATCCTCGGTCGTCCCCTTCTCCTCTTGCCCCCAATCCCTCCCAGCATCAGAGTCGTTTCCAATGAGTCAACTCTTTTCATGAGGTGGCTGAAGTACTGGAGTTTCAGCTTTAGCATCATTCCTTCCAAAGAAATCCCAGGGTTGATCTCCTTCAGAATGGACTGGTTGGATCTCCTTGCAGTCCAAGGGACTCTCAAGAGTCTTCTCCAACACCACNNNTTTCAGCTTTAGCATCATTCCTTCCAAAGAAATCCCAGGGTTGATCTCCTTCAGAATGGACTGGTTGGATCTCCTTGCAGTCCAAGGGACTCTCAAGAGTCTTCTCCAACACCACAGTTCAAAAGCATCAATTCTTCGGTGCTCAGCCTTCTTCATAGTCCCAACTCTCACATCCATACATGACTACAGGAAAAACCATAGCCTTGACTAGACGAACCTTAGTCGGCAAAGTGATGTCTCTGCTTTTGAATATGCTATCTAGGTTGGTCATAACTTTTCTTCCAAGGAGTAAGCGTCTTTTAATTTCATGGCTGCAGTCACCATCTGCAGTGATTACCTTTTGGGAAATCCCACTTTTTAAAAAATACTTATTTATTTATGGCTGTGTCGGATCTTTGTTGCGGCATGCAGGATCCTTTGTTGCAAAGTACAGGCTTCTCTGTAGGTGTGGTGCACAGGCTCCAGAGCAGTTTTGAACCCTGTAGTTGGTGGCACGCGAGCTCTCTAGTTAAAGTACTTGGGCTCAGTAGTCTTAGCATGCAGGTTTCATTGTTGCACAGCACGTGGGATCTTAATTACCCAATCAGGGATCAGACTTGCATCCCCTGCATTGGAAGATGGATTCTTAACCACTGGACCACCAGAGAAGACCCCCACTTGTTCTTAAGTGTAATCCTTTGGTATGCTGAATTCTGTTAGTAGTTTATTAAGGATTTTTAAATCTAAATTCATAAACATTGACCTGCGTTTATTTCTTACTGAGTTCTTTTCACTGATTTGTATATTTCTAGGAATTTATTCACTCCTTTAGGTTACCCAGTTTGTTGATGTACAGTTTGATGATGTTCATGTGCTAAATCGCTTCATTTATGTCTGACTCTTTGCGACCCTATAGACTGTAGCCTGCCAGGCTCTTTGCTGTCCATGGGATTCTCCAGACAAGAATACAGGAGTGGGTTGCCATGCCTTCCTCCAGGGGATTTTCCTGACCCAGGAATCGAGCCCACGTCTCTTATGTCTTCTGCATTGGCAGGCGGGTGCTTTATCACTAGCACCACCTGGGAAGCCCATGGTTGTTCATGGTATTCTCTTACAATCCTTTTTATTTCTGTATACTCAGTAACTTCTTCATTATTTCAGATTTTAGTAATTCAAGTCCTTTTCTTAGTGTGGCTAAAGGTTTGTTGATAATCTTTTCAAAGAATAAAGTTTCTGTTTTGTTGACTTTTTCTGTATTTAGCTTGCTTTTCTTCCAGTTTTGTAAGGACTGCAGTTAGGTTGTTGGTTTGAGATCTTTTATTGTAGATTTTTACAGATATCAAGCACTGCTTTTTGCTGTATCCTATAAGTTTTGATACATTGTGTTTCTGTTTTCTTTTGTCTGTATTTTATAACATCTCTTGTTACTTCTTTGATCCCTTGGTTGAGTGTGCTCTTTAATTTACAGCTATTATGAGTTTTCCAGTTTTCTTTGTTACTGATTTCCAATTTCATTTCATTGTGATCAGAAAATATACTTTGTATGATTTCAGTGTTTTAAAATGTATTAAGGTTTGTTTTGTGGTCTTACTATTGTCTATCACAGAGAATGTTCTGTTTTCATTCGAGAACAGTGTATATTCTCCTGTTGTTAGGAACATTCTATATATGTCTGTTGAGTTTGTTACTCTAGGTATATAGTGTTGTTCAGCTCCTGTATTTATTCATCCTCTGTCTGATTCTTCTATCCAGTGTTGAAAATGGAATATTGAAGTCTCCGATTACTATTGTAGAACTGTCTGATTCTCCTTTGAATTTTGTTAGTTTTTACTTAATATGTTTTCAGCCTCTGTTGTTACATGAAGATGTTGTGATTGTTATGTCTTAATCTTTTATCATAGTGTCTTTGTGTTTTGTAACCTTTATTTCACTATTTTGTTCTACTTTTCTGACAAAAAAGTTAGCCATTTCAGCTCTCTTTTGGTTACTGTTTTCATGGAATATCTTTCTCTATCCTTTTACTTTCAATCTTAGTATCTAAAATAAGCCTCTTATAAACAGCACATCAGTTCAGTTCAGTCGCTCAGTCGTGTCTGACTCTTTGCGACCCCATGAATCACAGCATGCCAGGCATCCCTGTCCATCACCAACTCCCAGAGTTCACTCAGATTCATGTCCATCGAGTCAGTGATGCCATCCAGCCATCTCATCCTCGGTCGTCCCCTTCTCCTCCTGCCCCCAATCCCTCCCAGCATCAGAGTCTTTTCCAATGAGTCAACTCTTATCATGAGGTGGCCAAAGTACTGGAGTTTCAGCTTTAGCATCACTCCTTCCAAAGAAATCCCAGGGCTGATCTCCTTCAGAATGGACTGGTTGGATCTCCTTGAAGTCCAAGGGACTCTCAAGAGTCTTCTCCGACACCACAGTTCAAAAGCATCAATTCTTCGGCACTCAGCCTTCTTCACAGTCCAACTCTCACGTCCATACATGACCACTGGAAAAACCATAGAAGAACTGTACAAAAAAGATCTTCACAACCCAGGTAATCATGATGGTGTGATCACTCATCTACAGCCAGACATCCTGGAATGTGAAGTCAAGTGGGCCTTAGGAAGCATCACTACAAACAAAGCAAGTGGAGGTGATGGAATTCCAGTTGAGCTATTTCAAATCCTGAAAGATGATGCTGTGAAAGTGCTGCACTCAATATGCCAGCAAATTTGGAAAACTCAGCAGTGGCCACAGGACTGGAAAGGGTCAGTTTTCATTCCAATCCCAAAGAAAGGCAATGCCAAAGAATGCTCAAACTACTGCACAACAGCACATAGATGGACCATATTTTTAAAATCCATTCTGCCAACCTCTGCCTTTCCATTAAAGAGTTTAGTCTATTTACAGTTAATGTAGCTTCCTTTGTAGCTCAGCTGGTAAAGAATCTGCCTGCAATTCAGGAGACCCTGGTTCATTTTGTAGGTCAGAAATATTCGCTGGAGAAGGGATAAGGCTACCCACTCCAGTATTTGACTTCCTCGGAGTTCAGTCAGTAAAGAATCTGCCTGCAGTACAGGAGACCTGGATTTGATCCCTGGGTCGGGAAGATCCCCTGGAGAAGGAAATGGCAACCCACTCCAGTATTCTTGCCTGGAGAATCCTGTGGACAGAGGAGCCTGGCAGGCTACAGTCCATGGGATTGTAAGAGTTGTATATGACTTAGAGACTAAACCACCACTGATAAGGAAGGATTTCTTCTGTTTAGTTATTTTTTTCTGTATATCTTTGTCTCTTGTTGCTTCATTCCTCTGTTATTGCCCTGTTTTACCCTTCTTTGATTTTTTTGTAGTTGATTTTTTTACTCTTTTCCTTTCCTGTGATATTTTTTTAAAGTAATTTTTAAATTTTTGGTTGTGCAGGGTCTTGTCGGATGTGCTCGGGCTACTAGTTGCAGTGCACAGGTTTCTCGTCGTGGTGGCTTCTCTTGTTGCATAGCGTGGGCTGTAGAGCGTGTGGGCTTCAGTAGTTGTGCATGGGCTTAGTTGCTCCACAGCATGTGAGATCTTCCTGCAGCAGGGATTGGATCAGTGTCCCTTGCATTGCAAGGCAGATTCTTAACCACAGGGCCACCAGGGAAGCCCTCGGTAATATTTTTAAGTTAATTTCTTAATGGTTACTTGGATACTAGAATTAACTTCTAATAACCTACCTTGAGTAATACCAGCTTAACCTCAATAATATATAAACACTGATATGTATAAATATATATATATAAATAGTATATTAACTTCCTTGTCTATATAATTATTGTCACAGATTACCTCTTTATACATTGTGTGCCCATTAACATAGGTTTATGTTTACCATTTTTGTAAGAGTGTGTGTGTGTGCATTGTCCTTTAAATCATATAGGAAAGAGTGGGGGGAAGTGAAGCTACAAACCAAAAGTACAATAATACTACCTTTTATAACTACACATACTTACCTCTACTGGTATTTTTTAGTTTTTATGGCTTTGAGTTACCATCGAATGTCCTTTCATTTCAACCTACAGCTCTCCCATTAGCATTTCTTATAGGGCAGATCTACTAATAATGAACCTCTTAAGCTTTTATCTGAAATGTCTATTGATCTTTCATTCTTGAAGAATAGTTTGCCAAATTAGAATTCTTGGTTGACCAATTGTTTTTTTTTTCCTTTTCAGACTTTAAATACATTATTCTCAGTGCCACCTGATCTTCATGTATTTTCTGATGCGACATCAATTGTTAATCTTATTGAGGGTTCCTTTGTTTGTGTCAAGCTGCTTCTCTCCAGGTGCTTTCAATTTTTTTTTTGTTTTTTTGGTTTTGACACTTTGAATATAATGTGTCACAGCGTGGATCTCTTTGAGTTTATCCTTCTTAGAGTTTGTTGAGATTCTTGGATGTATATGTTCATGTTTTTCATCAGACTAGGGAACTTTCGATCTTTATTTCTTCACTTTTTTTTTTTTAACCCTCTTCTCTTTCTCTTCTCTCCTGTGACTGGTTTTGTGGCTCTACTTGATGATGTTCTGTAGGTCCCTCAGGCCCTATTCATTTCTCTTCTTTCTTTCTGTTCTCAGACTAGTAAGTTTTACTTTCTTTCAAGTTCACTGATCTTTTCTTCTATCTATTTAAGTCTCTTGTGAATTTTTCGGTTATTGTACTCTTAGCTCTAGAATCTACATTGTGCCTTGCTAAGTCGCTTCAGTCATGTCCAACTCTTTGCGACCCCATGGACTGTAGCCCACCAGGCTTCTCTGTCCATGGAATTCTCCAGGCAAGAATACTGGAGTGGGTTGACATGCCCTTCTCCAGGAGATCTTCCTGACCATCAAACCCACATCTCTTAAGTCTCCTGCATTGGCAGGCAGGTTCTTTACCACTAGTGCCATCTGGGAACCCAGAATTTTATCATTGGTTCCTTTATAATATCTGTCTCTTTATTAATACTCTTTCCATACATTGTTTTCTTGGTTTCCTTTAGTTCTTTGTTCTTAGCTTCCTTTAACTAGGAGCATATTTAGGGCAGTTTACTTAATACCTTTGGCTATTACAAATTCTGGTCTTCCTCAAGGTTTCTGTGAAATGCTTTTTTTCTTATAAATGGGCCATGCTTTCTTCTTGTTTGTGTGCTGTATGATTTTTGTTGAGATCTGGGCATTGTACTATAATGTGGTAACTGTAAACCAGATACTCCCACACCATGGCTGTGGGTGTTTCTTGGCCGTTGAGGTCTGCTCCCATCCATTTGTGACTTTGCCAAATGATTTTTACAAATGTGTATTCCTGTGTGTGGTCACTAAAGTTTCTGTTCCATTATCTTTGCAGTCAGGTAGTGGCCTGGTGAAGATCTTCTTTAATACTTGGCTCAAGCAACAACAAAAAAACCATTGCTGTCTTTTTAAACCTCCCAATAGATGCTGGTGTAGGCACACCTGGCAGTCCAGAAGGGCTTTAAGCATGTCTACATCTGTGTCAGTCTTTCAAGGAGTTTGCCAGACTGACCAAAATCTGCAGCCTCCATTTTTTGTGTGTCAAAGGTCCCCACTGTCTTCCCTGGCACCAGCCAGCTGCTCTAGGAATGCAGGTTGCATTGCCGCCGTCTCTCTTGTTGGAACCAGGCTGAGGAGTGCGCGGTGTTGACTGGTTTGCACGTGTGGTTCTCCTGTCAAGATCAGCAGCTTCTCCCTTAGCAAGCACTGCCCTGGTTGTTACATGGGTTCAGTCAGGTGACAGAGTTCTGAGATAGTTGATTCTGGTCCTTTTTTCACTAGGCTGGTTGTTTTTGCTGAGGTCGGGTGGGAGCAACCCAAGAGCTTCCTACAATGATATTTTGCATCTGAAGTGTCACAGTATTATATTGTCCTTCTAATGTGTGTTTATGAATAGACAAAAGTCTTTGGTAGGTGTCTTTTTCTTTTTTTCCTGGTTTGTGTGTTTGACTGCTCATACTTTCAAATGAAAAGAATCAGTCTCAAATTTGAACACATAAAAGATTAAGATACTTAAGTGGTGGAAAAAACCCATAGGCTTGACTGAAATTTTATTTCAGTGCTCTGTCAATCTTTTGTACAAAACTTTGTGTTTTATACAAATAAGAAATTTTTGTATCTAGTGAAAAAACTTCATTTTTAGTTATTCCTCTAAGTATAGCTAGCTCAAGTGTCCTAGAAAGTGGTAGATATTTATTGTGATTTAATTATTGAGGAAAAACTATTAGAAAATTTGCTTGCAGTCCACTCAGTGAATTTATTTCATTTACGTGTTTAATATAAAACCACAGTGACTGAAGAAAATGTTATAAAGAAGTAAATAAAGCTCTCTTTGAGGAGTCATATTAACTACTAGATATTTTGGAAAGATTGACAACACCAGGGCTAAGTGAAAAAATATTAGTTTGTCACTTCAATTTTGCATTAAAATTTTTTTTAAACAAATTTTATTTTTTGGCCTCACTGTGTGCCATATAGGATCCTAGTTCCCTGACCAGGGATCAAACCCACGGCCCCTGCGCTGGAAGCAGAGTCGTAGCCACTGGACTACCATGGAAGTCCCTCAGTCTTGGATTTTAATCCAAACTTTAAAATGCTTAATTTGTTCTGCATGTAAATTTAGCTTCTTTACCTAAAGAAAAGTCATAGCATTTTAAAAACAATTTTTAGCTTTTTCTTTGACTTTAATTACAGTTATTAATAAGAAATTGTTTTAAGAATATTTCAGATATAAGCAGAGAATTGCCTCTCAAATCTTTTAGTTAGGAAAAGTTTGGTTTAAAAGGCAAATTTGAGTACAAATTCTTTTTTTTATTGGAAATACCAAAAGGGCCACAAAATGACAGCATTTTTATGGGTAAATACTCATAGTGAAGGACCTAGTTGTGAGGTGGCTGTGGCAAGTTTTTACTGTAACAACTGATGTGTCAACTAATTCTTCCTTTCATGACCGATTTCTCCATAGAATACAATGCTGTATGATAGCATTATTCCCACAGTAGAACTTCTTTCAAGATTGAACTCAGTCCTCTCAGACTCTTCTGCTCTTTCATCAACTAAGTTTATGTGGTATTCAAAATCATTTGTTGTTATTTCAATGATCTTCATAGCATCTTTGCCAGGAGAAGATTTCTCTCAAGACCACTTTCTTTGCTCATCTTTAAGAAGCAGCTCCTCTGTTAAATCTTTTTATCATGAGATTGCAGCAGTTCAGTCATATCTTTAGATTCCATTTTAATCCTACTTCTCCGCTATTTCTATCAAATCTGCAGTTGCTTCCTCCACTGAAGTCTTCAACCTCCTCAGAGTCATCCATGAAGATTGGAATCAACTTCTGCCAGACCTCCTATTAACATCTTGCCTTCTTCCCATGAATCAAGAATGTCTTTAATGATATCTGGAACGATGAGTCCTTCCTGAAGGTTTTAAATTTATTATGTCTAGATCCATCAGGGGAATCACTGTATATAGCAGCTGTAGCTGTATTAAATATATTTAAGACATGAAAATCAAAATTACTCCTTGATCCATGGGCTGCAGAGTGGACGTTGTGTTAGCAGTCACGAAACATTCATCTCATTGTACATCTCCATTAGAGCTCTTGGGTGACCAGATGCATTGTCAGTGAGTAGTAATATGCTGCTGCTAAGTTGCTTCAGTCGTGTACGACTCTGTGCAACCCCAGAGATGGCAGCCCACCAGGCTCCCCCGTCCCTGGGATCCTCCAGGCAAGAACACCAGAATGGGTTGCCATTTCCTTCTCCAATGCATGAAAGTGAAAAGTGAAAGTGAAGTTGCTCAGTTGTGTCCTACTCTTCACGACCCCATGGACTGCAGCCCACCAGGCTCCTCTGTCCATGGGATTTTCCAGGCAAGAGTACTGGAGTGGGGTGCCATCACCTTCTCCAGTGGTAATATGAAAGGAATGTTTTTCTAAGCAGTAGGTCTCATGAGTAGGCTTAAAATACTCAGGAAACTTGTTGTAAACAGATGTGCTGTCATCTAGACTTTGTTGTTCCTTTTACAGAGCACATGCGGAGTTAGTTTTGCATAATTCTTAAGGTCTCTAGGATTTTTGGATTGGTAAATGAACATTGATTTCAGCTTAAAGTCACCAGCTGTGCTAGCCCTAACAAGAGAGTCAGCCTGTTCTTAGAAACTTTGAGGCCAGGCATTGATTTCTCCTGCAGTGAAAATCCTAGATGGCATCTTCTTCCAGTAGAATGTTGTTCTGTCTACATTGAAAATCTGTTGTGTAGTGTGGCCACCTTCATTCATTATCTTAACTAGATATTCTAAATAACTTGCTACAGCTTCTACATCTTTTCTTAAACTTCATGAACCAGCCTTTGCTAAGAACTTTTCTACAGCTTCCTTACCTTCTTTCACCTTTATAGAATTAGAGAGAGTTAGGGCCTTGCTGCGGAGAAGGCAATGTAATGGCACCCTACTCCAGTACTATTGCCTGGAAAATCCCATGGATGGAGGAGTCTGGTGGGCTACAGTCGCACAGAGTCGGACATGACTGCAGCAACGTAGCAGCAGCAGCAGCAGGGCCTTGCTGTGATCTAGGCTTTAGCTTAAGGAAATGTGGCTGGCTTGATCTTCCATCCAGCCTACTAAAACTTTCTCCATATCAGAAGTAAGGCTGTTTTGATTTCCTTTTTTTTTCTTCTTACTATATATGTTTACTGAAGTATAGTTGACTTACAATATTTCAGGTGTACAGCAAGGTAATTTCAGTTAAACACATATATTATTTTTGAGGTTATTTTTCTTTATAGGTTGTTATAAGACATTGACTATGGTTCCCTGTGCTATACAGTAAACCTTTGTTGTTTGTTGCATATTTATTTTTTTAAATTAGAAATCTAGCATTCCATTCATACTAAGTCAAAGAAGAAATCAAAATACCATAAATTTTTCAGTAAGGCAAAAATTCATACATTTTTAAAGACATATATATATATATATATTAGCAGAGACACTACTTTGCCAACAGCGGTCCATCTAGTCAAGGATATGGTTTTTCCAGTGGTTATGTATGGATGAGAGAGTTGGACTGTGAAGAAAGCTGAGCACCGAAGAATTGATGCTTTTGAACTGTGGTGTTGGAGAAGACTCTTGAGAGTCCCTTGGACTGCAAGGAGATCCAACCAGTCCATTCTAAAGGAGATCAGTCCTGGGTGTTCTTTGGAAGGGCTGATGCTAAAGCTCCAGTACTTTGGCCATCTCATGGGAAGAGTTGACTCATTGGAAACGACTTTGATGCTGGGAGGGATTGGGGCAGGAGGAGAAGGGGACGACAGAGGATGAGATGGCTGGATGGCATCACTGACTCGATGGACGTGAGTTTGAGTGAACTCCGGGAGTTGGTGATGGACAGGGAGGCCTGGTGTGCTGCAATTCATGGGGCTGCAAAGAGTCGGACATGACTGAGCGACTGAACTAACTAAACAATAACAATAATACATCAAAATCACTGATCACAGGTCACTACAACAAATATAATAACAATGAAAAAGTTTGAAATATTGTGAGAATTACCAAAATGGGACACAGAGACACAAAGTGAGCAAATGCCATTGGAAAATGGTACCAATAGCCTTGCAGGTTGCTGCAAACCTTCCATTAATGTTAAAAAAAAAAAAAACACAACACATTATCTGTTGTGCAGTGAAGCAGTGTGCAATGAAAGAAGGTATGCCTGTAGTTACATTTTCAGGATTTAAAAGAAAAAAATAACCTGAAGAGTTTTCTTAATTGTACAGCAGGCAATCCCAGATCAAGTTTAGACTCTGGTGATAAAGTAAGCTAACACATTACATATTTTAAGCACTTGTAGTTGGAAAGTGATTTTTCAACATTTTCAGCTGCTTGTGTGTATTTGGCGGAGGAAGGGAAAGAGGCATGGTTTATATGAAGTCATTCTGAGTATCATTTATTGCCCTTTTACCTTTAAATTTTTTTAATTAATTGATTTTTAATTAAAGAATAATTGTTTTATAGAATTTTGTTGTTTTCTGTCAAACCTCAACATGAATCAGTCACAGGTAAACATATTTCCCCTCCTTCTTGAATCTCCCTTCCGTCTTCTTCCCCATCCTACCCCTCTAGGTTGATAGAGAGCCCCTGTTTGAGTTCCCTGAGACATACAGCAAATTCCCATGACTGTCTATTTTACATATGGTAATATAAGTTTCCATGTTACTCTCTCCATAGATCTCACCCTCTCCTTCCTTCTCTCCATGTCCATAAGTCTATTCTCTATGTCTGTTTCTCCACTGCTGCCCTGCAAGTAAATTCTTTGGTACCATCTTTCTAGATTCTGTATTTATGCATTAGTATAGGTTATTTCTCTTTCTCTTTCTCACTGACTTCACTCTGTGTAATAGGCTCTAGCTTCATCCACCTCATCAGAACTGACTCAAATGCGTTCCTTTTTATGGCTGAGTACTTGAGAGTCCCTTGGACTGCAAGGAGATCCAACCAGTCCATTCTGAAGGAGATCAACCCTGGGATTGCTTTGGAAGGAATGATGCTAAAGCTGGAACTCCAGTACTTTGGCCATCTCATGAGAAGTGTTGACTCATTGGAAAAGACTCTGATGCTGGGAGGGATTTGGGGCAGGAGGAGAAGGGGACGACCGAGGATGAGATGGCTGGATGGCATCACAGACTCGATGGACGTGAGTCTGAGTAATCTTCGAGAGATGGTGATGGACAGGGAGGCCTGGCGTGCTGCGATTCATGGAGTCGCAAAGAGTCCGACACGACTGAGCCACTGAACTGAACTGAATATTCCACTGTGTATGCATAGCACAGTTTCTTATCCATTTGGCTGTCCGTGGACATGTAGGTTGCTTCCATGTTCTAGCTATTGTAGACAGTGCTGCATTGAACATTGGGGTACATGTGTCTTCTTCAGTTTTGGTTTCCTCAGGGTGTATGCCTAGAAGTGGGATTGCTGGGTCATACGGTGGTTTTATTCCTAGTTTTTTAAGGAATCTCCATACCATCTTCCATAGTGGTTGTATCAGTTTACATCCCCACCAACAGTGCAAGAGGGTTCCCTTTTCTTCACAGCCTCTCCAACATTTATTGTTTGTAGACTTTTTGATAATGGCCATTCTGACCGGTGTGAGATGTTACCTCATGGTAGTTTTGATTTGCATCTCTCTAATAATGAGCCATATTGAACATCTTTTCATGTGTTTGTTCTCTTCTTTGGAGAAACGTCTGTTTAGGTCTTTTTCCCACTTTCTGATTGGGTTGTTTTTCTGATACTGAGTTGTATGAGTTACTTGCATATTTTGGAAATTAATCCTTTGTCCATTGTTTCATTTGCTATTATTTTCTCCCATTCTGAGGGTTGTCTTTTCACCTTGCTTATAGTTTCCTTTGCTGTGCAGAAGCTTTTAAGTTAATCAGGTCCCAGTTGTTTCAGTTCAGTCACTCCGTTGTGTCCAGCTCTTTGTGACCCAGTGGACTGCGGCATGCCAGGCTTCCCTGTCCCTGTCCACTTGTTTACTTACCTTTAAAACTTTTATCTAGCTATGGCAAAAAACTGGAGATCTTTTTGACAGCTCGAAAGGCATAAAAGTTGTTTTGGATTATACATGCACACATGTATTTGAATGGAATATAAATGTATTTATGTATTTGTATATTTGCGTTAAGTGCTGTGAGTAAAAAAAAGAAAGGAATAGATGGGGTCAGGAAAGAGCCCTCTAAAGAGTAACAGTAATACTTAGGCTGAAATTTGATTTTGAAAATACTTGTTCAATAACAATAATAATAATTTCAATAACAATTTGAAAATAATTGTTCTCTGTATAGATGGGTCTTAAAAATATTAAAACCAAATAGTTGCAGAGTTTTTATTTAGGGTTATTTTAAATCACAGCACATTTGCTTCTAAGGTAAAAATAGTTTTTTCAGTGGCATGAATTAATTATAAAACTAAATATTTAAGCATTCACTCAAATCACATTCTTACCATATCTTAACCTTCATAAAAGTGATGGTGTAATGATGCTAAAGCTGAAACTCCAATACTTGCAAAAGACCCTGATGCTGGGAGGGATTGGGGGCAGGAGGAGAAGGGGACGACAGAGGATGAGATGGCTGGATGGCATCACCGACTCGATGGACATGAGTTTAAGTGAACTCCTGGAGTTGGTGACAGACAGGGAGGCCTGGTGTACTGCGATTCATGGGGTTGCAAAGAGTTGGACATGACTGAGCGACTGAACTGAAAGATCCTCACAGTTCCAAATAAAAGTTTTTGCCAAAACAGAAAAAATATTTTATCCCATCTCTTGAGAGTTTTGGTTTTAGGAAATCAGTAATTTAGCACTGCTTTATTATAATATAGTAGTTAATGTAAATAGTAATTTTTACTTCACAAAAAGTGTTTTATTGTGCATTGTATATACTTTTGTCATCAGGCTAACGGGAAAAAATGTTGGTATGCACAACTCAACTTAAAGATAATTAGAAATGTTGGTAAATCTTTAATTTGGGAGTATTTTTTCTTTAATAATGATCTAGGCAGTGTTGATGAAATTCTTTAACATCCATGTTTACTCATCATTGTGACTTAATTAAAAAGTTATGGTTACAGCATGGAAGATACAAATAGGACCCTTCTGAGGTTGTGATGTGTTTTATTATGAAGTGTCTTTTCTCTTACTAATCTGAATTAGAAATGTCTTTCTTAATCCTGACAGAAAATACGTATAAAGTTCTTTTATACACTAGAATTTTCTCCCCCCTTGATGGAAATGCCTGCTATTCTAAGTTATAAACACAAAGAGTTTCTCTTACTATTTTGTTCAGAAAGCATCGTATGAAGAAAAAGTTAAGGCTTATGTGATTTTCCTCCATCTCCCTTTTTGATACCCACTTAAAACCACCAGAATTTACTTAGGGCTCTATATTGGCAGTATCCCAAGAGAAATACAATGCAAGCACCATACTGGATTTTTAAAGTATTTTGCAGGCATATTCAGTTAATAGAATTAGTTTTTGATACACATTTTATTTAACTAAATATATCTAAAATTTTAAAAAATCATTATGCATATAATGATTTTTTTTTTTTACATTCTTTTAAACTACTAAGTCTTTAAAATCCAGTGTGTGTACTTTTACTTATAGTACAAGGGAGTTTGGATTGTCTGCTTTTCAAATGGTCAGAATGGGTTGTTTCTGTGTTATGTGAATTAATTCCATAATAACACATCTGTTATAGTTGTTTTTTTTTTTTATCTTTATTGTCATCTAAAATAAGAGGCAGATACATGGTCAGCAAATTTTCAGAAATGGTGTATAAGATTCTCAAGTGGTAATGTTTGTATAATTAGACATTAGTAACCATGTGACTGGAGAAGGCAATGGCACCCCACTCCAGTACTCTTGCCTGGAAAATCCCATGGACGGAGGAGCCTGGTAGGCTGCAGTCCATGGGGTCGCTAAGAGTTGGACACGACTGAGCAACTTCACTTTCACGCATTAGAGAAGGAAATGGCAACCCACTCCAGTGTTCTTGCCTGGAGAATCCCAGGGACGGGGGAGCCTGGTGGGCTGCCGTCTATGGGGTCACACAGAGTTGGACATGACTGAAGTGACTTAGCAGCAGCAGCAGCAGAATATAAAAGACATAATCCTGGCCTGAAATAACTATATCCTTGTTTGCTAGACATTCAAAAAAGTAGGTCAAGTTAGTAAATAAAAGAGAAGTACTTAAGTACGTTATCAATATAGACGTTCTGAAATTACCCCCCATTTAGAATTTTTCAATAATTTATAAAGAAAAAAATCACAGACCTATAACCATGCAGAAACATTACAAAAATATAACACTTAAAACGAGCAGGTGGCTCAGATCCACAGAACAAGACCAAGGCATGGGCTTGGGAAAAATGAGCCAAGAAGGCCACTTGGTCTCTGCCTCTACTAATACTGGCTGTCTGAAGGGAGGAGAGAGATGGAGGATGGGACAAAACAATCCTCAAGGACCCCACAGGCCTAGGTCATCTACTCTGGATAAAACACCAGACTAGAGGTAGGGGCGGAGAAGGCAGTGGCACCCCACTCCAGTACTCTTGCCTGGAAAATCCCATGGATGGAGGAGCCTGGTAGGCTGCAGTCCATGGGGTTGCTAAGAGTCCGATAAGACTGAGAAACTTCACTTTCACTTTTCACTTTCATGCACTGGAGAAGGAAATGGCAACCCACTCCAGTGTTCTTGCCTGGAGAATCCCAGGGACAGCGGAGACTGGTGGGCTGCCATCTAGGGGTCGCGCAGAGTGGGACACGAAACGACTTAGCAACCATGTGACTGTGTTTGAGAAAATTGGAGTCCAAAAGTTGGTAATTGTGAGTGAGTAGCTCTTAGGGCTTTTTGTTTGGATGTGCAGATTTCTTGAAGGAGTATGTGTTGAGGGTTTCTAGGATACTCTCAGGCTTGATAATTTGCAAAAGGGCATAGAGATTTTTTAAAAAGCTGTTAAGTATATGATTATGTTTTATTAGAGGGAAAAAATATTTAAGATTAAAGTCAGCAAGGGGAAAGGGTGTGTAGGGCAGAATCCAAGAGAAACGAGGTGTGAATTTCAGTTATTCTCTCCTAATGGAGTTGCATGACAGTGCTTCATTCTTCCCATTGTCTTGTGTGACAGCATGTCAGAGTGGTGCTAACCAGGGAAGCTTACTTGAATCCTGGTGTGCGAAGGTATTTTTAGGGGTCAATTACATCAGTATGGAAGTACCTACCATGGCTGTCTTTAGTTACTCAGTCTCCAGCTTCCCTTATTCTTTCTCTCCCCAGAGGTCAAACTGACAGGCATGCAAAGATAGGGATTTGCCAAAATCTACATTGTTAATATAAGTTATTGGGTGTGGCCCAAGATTTCAGGCATACAAAGAAATTTATCAGGCAGGATCTTGCAGGAGTCAGAGGTTATCTTCCAGGAGCTAGTCTTAAGTGATCCCTCTTTGGAATGTGCAGAGTCTGTCTCTTATACACATCTTGGTTTATATGAAGTCATTCTGAGTATCATTTATTGCCCTTTTACCTTTAAATTTTTTTAATTAATTGATTTTTAATTAAAGAATAATTGTTTTATAGAATTTTGTTGTTTTCTGTCAAACCTCAACATGAATCAGTCACAGGTAAACATATTTCCCCTCCTTCTTGAATCTCCCTTCCGTCTTCTTCCCCATCCTACCCCTCTAGGTTGATAGAGAGCCCCTGTTTGAGTTCCCTGAGACATACAGCAAATTCCCATGACTGTCTATTTTACATATGGTAATATAAGTTTCCATGTTACTCTCTCCATAGATCTCACCCTCTCCTTCCTTCTCTCCATGTCCATAAGTCTATTCTCTATGTCTGTTTCTCCACTGCTGCCCTGCAAGTAAATTCTTTGGTACCATCTTTCTAGATTCTGTATTTATGCATTAGTATAGGTTATTTCTCTTTCTCTTTCTCACTGACTTCACTCTGTGTAATAGGCTCTAGCTTCATCCACCTCATCAGAACTGACTCAAATGCGTTCCTTTTTATGGCTGAGTACTTGAGAGTCCCTTGGACTGCAAGGAGATCCAACCAGTCCATTCTGAAGGAGATCAACCCTGGGATTGCTTTGGAAGGAATGATGCTAAAGCTGGAACTCCAGTACTTTGGCCATCTCATGAGAAGTGTTGACTCATTGGAAAAGACTCTGATGCTGGGAGGGATTTGGGGCAGGAGGAGAAGGGGACGACCGAGGATGAGATGGCTGGATGGCATCACAGACTCGATGGACGTGAGTCTGAGTAATCTTCGAGAGATGGTGATGGACAGGGAGGCCTGTCGTGCTGCGATTCATGGAGTCGCAAAGAGTCCGACACGACTGAGCCACTGAACTGAACTGAATATTCCACTGTGTATGCATAGCACAGTTTCTTATCCATTTGGCTGTCCGTGGACATGTAGGTTGCTTCCATGTTCTAGCTATTGTAGACAGTGCTGCATTGAACATTGGGGTACATGTGTCTTCTTCAGTTTTGGTTTCCTCAGGGTGTATGCCTAGAAGTGGGATTGCTGGGTCATACGGTGGTTTTATTCCTAGTTTTTTAAGGAATCTCCATACCATCTTCCATAGTGGTTGTATCAGTTTACATCCCCACCAACAGTGCAAGAGGGTTCCCTTTTCTTCACAGCCTCTCCAACATTTATTGTTTGTAGACTTTTTGATAATGGCCATTCTGACCGGTGTGAGATGTTACCTCATGGTAGTTTTGATTTGCATCTCTCTAATAATGAGCCATATTGAACATCTTTTCATGTGTTTGTTCTCTTCTTTGGAGAAACGTCTGTTTAGGTCTTTTTCCCACTTTCTGATTGGGTTGTTTTTCTGATACTGAGTTGTATGAGTTACTTGCATATTTTGGAAATTAATCCTTTGTCCATTGTTTCATTTGCTATTATTTTCTCCCATTCTGAGGGTTGTCTTTTCACCTTGCTTATAGTTTCCTTTGCTGTGCAGAAGCTTTTAAGTTAATCAGGTCCCAGTTGTTTCAGTTCAGTCACTCCGTTGTGTCCAGCTCTTTGTGACCCAGTGGACTGCGGCATGCCAGGCTTCCCTGTCCCTGTCCACTTGTTTACTTACCTTTAAAACTTTTATCTAGCTATGGCAAAAAACTGGAGATCTTTTTGACAGCTCGAAAGGCATAAAAGTTGTTTTGGATTATACATGCACACATGTATTTGAATGGAATATAAATGTATTTATGTATTTGTATATTTGCGTTAAGTGCTGTGAGTAAAAAAAAGAAAGGAATAGATGGGGTCAGGAAAGAGCCCTCTAAAGAGTAACAGTAATACTTAGGCTGAAATTTGATTTTGAAAATACTTGTTCAATAACAATAATAATAATTTCAATAACAATTTGAAAATAATTGTTCTCTGTATAGATGGGTCTTAAAAATATTAAAACCAAATAGTTGCAGAGTTTTTATTTAGGGTTATTTTAAATCACAGCACATTTGCTTCTAAGGTAAAAATAGTTTTTTCAGTGGCATGAATTAATTATAAAACTAAATATTTAAGCATTCACTCAAATCACATTCTTACCATATCTTAACCTTCATAAAAGTGATGGTGTAATGATGCTAAAGCTGAAACTCCAATACTTGCAAAAGACCCTGATGCTGGGAGGGATTGGGGGCAGGAGGAGAAGGGGACGACAGAGGATGAGATGGCTGGATGGCATCACCGACTCGATGGACATGAGTTTAAGTGAACTCCTGGAGTTGGTGACAGACAGGGAGGCCTGGTGTACTGCGATTCATGGGGTTGCAAAGAGTTGGACATGACTGAGCGACTGAACTGAAAGATCCTCACAGTTCCAAATAAAAGTTTTTGCCAAAACAGAAAAAATATTTTATCCCATCTCTTGAGAGTTTTGGTTTTAGGAAATCAGTAATTTAGCACTGCTTTATTATAATATAGTAGTTAATGTAAATAGTAATTTTTACTTCACAAAAAGTGTTTTATTGTGCATTGTATATACTTTTGTCATCAGGCTAACGGGAAAAAATGTTGGTATGCACAACTCAACTTAAAGATAATTAGAAATGTTGGTAAATCTTTAATTTGGGAGTATTTTTTCTTTAATAATGATCTAGGCAGTGTTGATGAAATTCTTTAACATCCATGTTTACTCATCATTGTGACTTAATTAAAAAGTTATGGTTACAGCATGGAAGATACAAATAGGACCCTTCTGAGGTTGTGATGTGTTTTATTATGAAGTGTCTTTTCTCTTACTAATCTGAATTAGAAATGTCTTTCTTAATCCTGACAGAAAATACGTATAAAGTTCTTTTATACACTAGAATTTTCTCCCCCCTTGATGGAAATGCCTGCTATTCTAAGTTATAAACACAAAGAGTTTCTCTTACTATTTTGTTCAGAAAGCATCGTATGAAGAAAAAGTTAAGGCTTATGTGATTTTCCTCCATCTCCCTTTTTGATACCCACTTAAAACCACCAGAATTTACTTAGGGCTCTATATTGGCAGTATCCCAAGAGAAATACAATGCAAGCACCATACTGGATTTTTAAAGTATTTTGCAGGCATATTCAGTTAATAGAATTAGTTTTTGATACACATTTTATTTAACTAAATATATCTAAAATTTTAAAAAATCATTATGCATATAATGATTTTTTTTTTTTACATTCTTTTAAACTACTAAGTCTTTAAAATCCAGTGTGTGTACTTTTACTTATAGTACAAGGGAGTTTGGATTGTCTGCTTTTCAAATGGTCAGAATGGGTTGTTTCTGTGTTATGTGAATTAATTCCATAATAACACATCTGTTATAGTTGTTTTTTTTTTTTATCTTTATTGTCATCTAAAATAAGAGGCAGATACATGGTCAGCAAATTTTCAGAAATGGTGTATAAGATTCTCAAGTGGTAATGTTTGTATAATTAGACATTAGTAACCATGTGACTGGAGAAGGCAATGGCACCCCACTCCAGTACTCTTGCCTGGAAAATCCCATGGACGGAGGAGCCTGGTAGGCTGCAATCCTAAAGATACTAAAGGGTAGTTGAGATTGGCAATAGCTCAATTCACTTTAAATACTATTGTTTTTTTTAAACAAATAGCATGGATTACTGACTCTCAGGGTAGATCTAAATGAAGACTGACTTTGAAAAGTAAAGAATCTAACATTTAGGACAGCTCTATAGTTACAGATTTCTTAATTGGAATCAATCTTCGAGTTTACTGACTGCCTCCTATAAATTCACCTTGTTTGTTAAAATATATATTATCTCCATCTAATCCGTATCTGAACTTCCATTTCTGTCTGTTATGAGAGGAATTGGTATCAAACCAAGGCTCCTTGGAAGAAAAGTTATGACCAACCTAGATAGTATATTGAAAAGCAGAGACATTACTTTACCAACACAGGTCCGTCTAGTCAAAGCTGTGGTTTTTCCAGTGATGCGAGAGTTGGACTGTAAAGAAAGTTGAGCACCGAAGAATTGATGCTTTTGAACTGTGGTGTTGGAGAAGAC
>SJYT01011365.1:233747-257063 GCA_006410635.1 Cephalophus harveyi
GTCCCTTGGACTGCAAGGAGATCCAACCAGTCCATTCTGAAGGAGATCAACCCTGGGATTTCTTTGGAAGGAATGATGCTAAAGCTGAAACTCCAGTACTTTGGCCACCTCATGCGAAGAGTTGACTCATTGGAAAGACTCTGATGCTGGGAGGGATTGGGGGCAGGAGGAGAAGGGGACAACAGAGGATGAGATGGCTGGATGGCATCACTGACTCGATGGACGTGAGTCTGAGTGAACTCCGGGAGTTGGTGATGGACAGGGAGGCCTGGCGTGCTGCGATTCATGGGGTTGCAGAGTCAGACACGACTGAGCGACTGAACTGAACTGAAGGCTCCTTATCAAGGGCTTCCCTCGTAGCTCAGTTGGCAAAGAATCTGCCTGCAATGTAGGAGACCCTGGTTCAATTCCTGGGTTGGGAAGATTCCCTGGAGAAGGAAATGGCAACCCACTCCAGTATTCTTGCCTGGAGAATCCCACAGACAGAGAAGCCTGACAGGCTGTAGTTCATAGGGTCGCAAGAGTCGGACAGGAGTTAGCAACTAAACCACCACCAAGGCTCCTTATTAGACTAGGGAAAAAGTATAGTTTGAAGGCATTGTAGAGCTTCTGAGTCAGTCAAGACTTCAGGAGTAAAGATTCAAGAGAGGAGAGAGAGAGAGAGACTGTGCTGGGTTTCCTCTTGAAATATTTTCCACCTCTTAAGCTCTTTGGGATAAGATAAAATAGAGCAGTGTATGAGAGGTGAGCAAAATATGACTTGAGGGAGTTGAGTGGAGATTTCAGTAGATTTTGTTGTTACTTTTGTCCTAGGTTTGCAGCTGGCATTGTTTAAAAGTCCACACTGTCGGAGTGGAAACAAACAGAAGTAGCCCAGTCTTTACTGTATCTTAAACTCAGTCTCAAACCAGCTGTGTTCCTAATTGGACTGAAGTGGTCTGCTATTATTCTGGAAGAGCAGGTGGAAAAATATTAAATCCTTTCTAGAAGAAGAAAACATCATCCAGAGCTTCTAAATTTTTTCCTAAGTATTTTCATGTAGTCATTCACATACAATATGTAATATTCTGTAAAAAAAAAATTACTATGTATGCAATAGGACCAATAGAAGAAAACCAGCAGTCGAAACAGTTTATACAGATTACTCATAGGTTATGTAATTCTGGAGCTATAGCAAGAGCTTTAAAGTACTGTAACTAACCTAGTCATGAAAGTAGACAGCATGGTGAAGAAGTTCACTGGAGAACTTGAATCTATAGAAAGGAATCAATTAAGAATAAAGGACTGAAAATAGAGTAACTGAAATTAAGAACCCAATAGATCAGTTTAACTGTAGTTTAGACACAACTGAAAAGAGGATTAGTCAACTGGAAGATAGTAGAAAATATTCAGAAACAGTAATTTATCTTTAAGAATGTAAAACAGAATTGGTAAAACATAATATTACTTACAAATTTGTATTTGATACCCTCCCCCCAGCCTTTGAGCAGACAAAAATTATTCATTATAAATACCTTATGTAGCTTGTTTAGGACACTCAGCTACTTGGAGTAAAGTCCTGGAATGAAAAAGTAAGCAAAATACTTAGCAATTCAAAATAGATATCCAGAGCTAGATGGTTAAACAGGTATTTTAACATATTAGTGTTAGAAGATTCTTACTTTTAGTTTGGCTGGAGGTTTTAATATGCTTGGTAATCTGGTAAACTGGTGTAACTGCTAAGTCGTGGCCGACTCTTGTGACCCTATGGCTACCCTCTTGTAGCCCACCAGGCTCCTCTGTCCATGGGATTCTCCAGGCAAGAATACTGGAGTGGGTTGCCATTTCCTTCTCCAATAGTTAAGACTGTAAATTAGAAAGGAAGTTATGGGTAAGTAATTGAGGACTTGATTTTGGCAACCGATACCTTGTTTAATCATATCTAAGACTCCACTATAAATTGTACCATTGTTTTATGTACTACTAAGGAAAGAGAAAGCTGTCAATTGTAATTGACATTGCATTAATTGTGATACATCTTGATTTCAGAGATGTTAAAATGTGGGGGAAAAGGTAAATGATAATCTTAGTTTTAAATCTCAGTTATGTCCTTAATTGTTTTCAGTCAAGGAACTTCTTTGGGCCTGTTTGCTTATTTGTGAAATTGGGATAGTATAGTCTACCCTTTAGAATTAGGAAGGCTAAATGAATTAAAAGATATGAATAGTCTTATGGAGTAGGCATTTTGAAACCTGTTAATTAGACTTTCATTTTTTTCTTTCTAAAATTTGGCATTGTTATGATAGTAGGAAGAGACTCCTGACAACTGATGGGATGGGGTGAGGGAACAGAAGTCCAATATATTGGCTAAATAAGAACTTAAAAAAGAAAATTTCTGCTGGTGCTGTTTCATAAATTGTCAGACTTCCTTCCTTATTCTCTCCCTGCTTCATTGCTTTCACCTGTCTTATCTCCTTAGTTGTATCTAAAGATATCACTGATTCCAATACGATGATTGATATTTATAGTGATGGAACTGACACAGCAAAATAATAATATATTTTCACTGAAGTGGCTTTTAAAGAGTTCATTTTAGGAAAATTTCTAATCCTTCTAAGTTTAATTGTGATGCTTAAAATCTCAGTTTTTAGTTTTGTAGTATTCTTGCTCTTCTGATGATGCTATATACATACGGCATTAATCAAAATGAATGGATCTTTTTAAGGAAGAGGCTAGATTTTGTGATGTTTGATGCACATGAGAATTCTTACTTTATACGTATTTTGAAGATTTCCAGTAAACCCAGAAAAACATTGTTCTTGAGCAGTAAGATATTCATAGCTTTACTCTTGTGTTCATTCTGTTCTCTTCTTTCAGGATTTTTCAAGTCACATTCAGTTGATAGGATGAAAAAATTTAAGAGAAGGCTATCCCTCACGCTTCGAGGAAGCCAGACTATTGATGAATCATTGTCTGAATTGGCTGAGCAAATGACTATTGAAGAAAACAGCAGCAAAGATAATGGTAAATATTTGGGTGAGTGGGGTGGGAAGGAGAGATGCTTCTCCCTTGAATTGCTTTATAAATCCAATGTACATTTACTTCCTGGCTAGTTCCTAATAGCTTCCTTTTGTTTATTTCTTTGCCTCCTTCCCTAGTTCAGTAGCTTTCGCTTGCTTACTGGAATGTTCCATTCTTAAACAGTGTTACTCTACCTGGTCTCTAACATTGATGAATTCTATATCCTGTTTATCTTTCCATTTTTCAGTGGTTCTTGAATAACAATACTTTGTAATTTCCTAGATAAGTACCTACTTTTAACATTAAATATTTTTGTTATTCTTATAATTAAAGTTATTACAGCTTAGAAGTGCATAGTAAGTTTGAAATTCCAGGAAATTCCCTGGCTGTCCAGTGGTTAAGACTTAGCACTTTCACTGCCAAGGTCTCGGGTTCCATCCCTGGTCAGGGAACTAAGATCCCACATGCTGCATGGTGTGTCCAGGAAAAAAAATTTGTGAAATTTCTATTTGAGACCTCATCACAGATTTATAACATTATGTATGCACATTGACTGTCCACACAGAACCACAGGGTTTTTCACATGACTGAATCATACTATTTTCTTATTTTATATTGACCAAAGAATCTATCCATAGTATTGAGAGCTCTTATAGTAAGATAGACATACAATATTCCACAAGTTTGGCAGTTCTTTTTATAATGTTAGTACACAGATGTTAATTTAAAATAAAAAGGATTTGTTAAATTGAATGCATTATAATGCAAAATCCTGATGAAATTATAGAATAAGGCTACATATTCAAAACTGAAATAGCCCTAGGGATGTCATAATAATAAGGAAGGAGCTTACAGGAATGGCTGCCCATGTGTCATAATGGGCAGATTCTCTGGAAAGCCTTCCTTGCCTCTGCCTGAAACTTTCCCGTTAGAGATTTTTGGCAGTGGGTGGAATCATGAATTTCTTTACCCCCTCTGGCTGAAATGTAAATATCCTTGTGAGAGAGGGAAAGATACAATGAAAAGCACTCTGGATGTTAAGTTAAAAGTTATGGATTGGAATTTGGAATATACATTTATATACTTAATAGTTGTATGACTCTGGGTAAGTAATTTATTGTACCCAAGCTTCAGTTTATACTGTTTTCTTCAGAGTGTCGTTATTTTACTCAAGGTTATCTGGCTCATAATACAGAAAGGGAAACATAGATGAGTTGGGTAGAAAATTTAATAATTTGGGTATAATTTACTCACATGTAGGAGGGAAATATTTTACATTTGAGATTTGAATCAAATCTCAAAGCTGATATTATTATGTCTTCTATTCCTCTTGCCAGGAGAAAAATCCTTAAATCTCTCTGATCTCCTTGAATTCTTGATATTAATTAAGCCCTATATGTTCCTTCTTGGGCTCCATGCATATTGCTAGCTATCTGCCAGTGATACTCAGAAGTAAAGTAGGCACAGAATACTCTTCATAGATGGTTTCTGGGACACATTCTTGATAGGAATTTGACTACAAGACAAAGATCATCTTTAAAAAAAAGTGTGAGTCAAAGAAAATGTAGATACTTTTTGGAGAGCTAATTAATATTTTTGATTCATGGCATATTTTCTGGAATACTTTAGTATTAACTGTCTTAAAACATGCTTAATTTATAGTGAATGGTGAAATATTTTAAAATTTTTTGAAGTAAAATAGTTTATTAAAATTTACTTTTATTCTAATAGTAACGTTAAAATTAGTAAAGAAGAGAAAAATAGAAACTACTCAGTTTCCTCTATAAATTTCTCGACTTACTTCAAGTAATACTTGAAGGTGTCATAATAGACATTGATTCCTCTTCAGTTGCAGAGATTGCTGGTAGCATAGGCTATCTCTGAATTATAATCTGTTATTGTTTATTCCCTATGTATACAGAACATGGGACAGTTCTCACAAAGATTCAGTATCTTTTTGGTCATCTATCAAAGCTTAATAGCTGGTTCCACCATACTCTTTCTTTATGGAATTTATCTTAGAGGGTAAAAAGCTCCTAAGATCAGTAACACATACCGTCTGTCTGAATATGGTTTAACAAATGAGAAGAGATAGACTATACTTTTAAAATGATCTCCTCACATGCTATATAACCAGTTTGTGAAACAAGTGGTCTTTGTCTAACCATATAGAGGCAGTGCTAACTTGAGGAAGAAGAATATAGTTTATAAATTTCCTAAGTAAACTACCTTTGAACCAATTTTTGATCTCTTGTGTCTTATTCAGTCACTTGTACCAACAGAATACTCTCACTCTTGCATTATATATAGGCAAGTGACTCTCGTGCATACCCTAGAATAAAACGAATGAGTAAGTACACATAAATGGAGATAATACTCTAAAAATCTTAGAAAAATTATAATGCATATGATAAATTTAGCATAATGCCTTAAAGATTTCTAATACTTTTAAAGATATAGAATATTATTATCCTACTGAACTGTCTAGTTAATTGCTATCATAATCTTGAAATATTTGAGTAATTGACCTCATCTAGTCCCATGACTTCTGCTACTATGTATATGCTGACTACACCTAAATTTGTCTCTCTAGTCAGGATTTTTGTCTGGATCTTTAGATTCATTTCCAAATGCTTATTTGGCTTCTTCACATAGATGTTTAATAAGAATCTTAAACTTAATGTGACCAGACCACAAATCCTGATTTCCTTTCCCCCAAATCATCCTCCAGCTTTCCTCACTTAACCTAAATCACTTAAAGTTAAAAATCCAGGAATTATTCTTGATTCTTTTCTCCCTTTTAGTTTTCTGTTCGCCGTTTCTCCCCTCCTCTACCATTGTAGTTTCCTATATATTTACTACATACATCGCTTTCTAAAACTATTAATGATAGTCATTTGTATACTAGTAAGTGAAATATGTTTTTGCCCCCATTCATTATTAAATCATTGTTCATTTTGCTCTGCTTAAGTTAGGATCCCCAGTCTTTGATCAGCTAGCTACCGTCAGAGAATGTACATCCAGGCATGGGCATGGACCGATGTTCGGCATTACTAGTAATGCACTTCCCCTACTCTGCTGCTGCTGCTAAGTCGCTTCAGTCGTGTCCGACTCTGTGCGACCCCATAGACGGCAGCCCACCAGTCTCCGCTGTCCCTGGGATTCTCCAGGCAAGAACACTGGAGTGGGTTGCCATTTCCTTCTCCAGTGCATGAAAGTGAAAAGTGAAAGTGAAGTCGCTCAGTCTTATCCGACTCTTAGCCACCCCATGGACTGCAGCCTACCAGGCTCCTCCATCCATGAGATTTTCCAGGCAAGAGTACTGGAGTGGGGTGCCACTGCCTTCTCCGCCCCTACCTCTAGTCTGGTGTTTTATCCAGAGTAGATGACCTAGGCCTGTGGGGTCCTTGAGGATTGTTTTGTCCCATCCTCCATCTCTCTCCTCCCTTCAGACAGCCAGTATTAGTAGAGGCAGAGACCAAGTGGCCTTCTTGGCTCATTTTTCTCAAGCCCATGCCTTGGTCTTGTTCTGTGGATCTGAGCCACCTGCTCATTTTAAGTGTTATATTTTTGTAATGTTTCTGCATGGTTATAGGTCTGTGATTTTTTTCTTTATAAATTATTGAAAAATTCTAAATGGGGGGTAATTTCAAAACGTCTATATTGATAACGTACTTAAGTACTTCTCTTTTATTTACTAACTTGACCTACTCTTTTGAATGTCTAGCAAACAAGGATATAGTTATTTCAGGCCAGGATTATGTCTTTTATATTCTGCTGCTGCTGCTAAGTCGCTTCAGTTGTGTCCAACTCTGTGCGACCCCATAGACGGCAGCCCACCAGGCTCCCCCATCCCTAGGATTCTCCAGGCAGGAACACTGGAGTGGGTTGCCATTTCCTTCTCTAATGCGTGAAAGTGAAGTTGCTCAGTCGTGTCCAACTCTTAGCGACCCCATGGACTGCAGCCTACCAGGCTCCTCCATCCATGGGATTTTCCAGGCAAGAGTACTGGAGTGGGGTGCCATTGCCTTCTCCGCTTTCATATTCTACAGCATTCCTAATCATAAGGCATATATGAGGCAGTCAGTAAACGTTAGGAGAATTATGGAAACAATTTTGAGATGTACTAACCAATTTCAACTGTATTAAAAATAGAGGGGTGGGACTCAGGAGTGGGAGGGGAGGTTCAGGAGAGGGGGGACATACACACACACACACCCTTATGGCCGACTCATGTTGTATGGCAGAAACCAATATAACATTATAAAGCAACTATCCTCCATTTGAGGCTTCCCTTGTAGCTCAGTTGGTCAAGAATCTGCCTGCAGTGCAGAAGACCCAGGTTCAATCCCTGGGTTGGGAAGATCCCCTGGAGAAGGAAATGGCAACCCACTCCAGTATCCTTGCCTGGAAAATCTCACGGACAGAGGAACCTGGTGGGCTGCAGTCCATGGGGTCGCAAAGAGTTGTGCACGACTGAGTGACTAACACTTACTTACTTATCCTCCAATTAAAAAGTAAATTTTTAAAAGTGGATCTTTAAGTTACTAGATCATCCCCAATAGTATTTTCTGTAAGTATTTTTTATAGAAATTTTTTAAATTCTAGTACTTTATATGCATAGCCAAAGAAATGAGGTTAAATGTAATGATCTCTATCATAATCTTTTGTTTTCTTTTTTGCTTTCTCAATCCTTGTCATGTCGTCCTGGATCTTGGGCTATTAATGGAATGTTTTTTGGATACTGTGAACTGCAGAGCCTATCGTGAAGAATGGCAGGCCTCCAACCTCGCACAGTATGCATTCCTTCCTCCACCAGTACACAGGGTCCTTTAAGAAGCCCCCATTGCGGAGACCACATAGCGTTATTGGAGGAAGCCTTGGTTCCTTCATGGCAATGCCCAGAAATGGAAGCAGATTAGGTAATGTATCTGTTTTGTTTTTTTCTTTTTCCTGACTGTGGGTTATGTCCATAGCTCGGTTTCCGCTGTATGCAAGTCTGCTCGCCTTTATTATCTAGTTTTTTTTTTGTAAGGTAATAAACAAGGGAATAGGAGAGAGAGCAGAAAACTGGAAGGTTCTGGAGAGGCAGTAGTGCTGACACTAAGGAGGAGTAATGTTTGAAAACCTGTTCACCAGAAAGAAAATGGAGCCCGGAAGAGGCAGATGGAAAATTTCAAGATGGATCGCAGTCTGACATGGTGCTTAATTTGGCGTCATACCTCAGTAACTCTAGATTATCAATTTTTGATAGCTAAGTTCAGTAATTAGTATATATGATTATTACCTGAGTCGTTATTCTTGTCTCTGTGTCATTTTAAATATCTAAGAAAAACATATGTCTGCAAGTTTCCATTTATTTCTCAGGTCTTTTTTTGTATGCTTTCTTATCATGTTTTGTTTTTTAAATATTTTTAAATATAATTATTTTATAGGGTTATGACATATTTACTGAAGTTTCTGAAGGTTTTATTCTGCTTTTCTTTATCTACTTAATCTTGCCATGGTATCAACCGACAGATTATTTTCTCATGTGTTCTGTTAATTTTGGGAGGATGAGCTTATCTACAGGGGTTTTTGTCTGTGTCTCAGACTGGTTCATGAGAGATGATTGTTAAATTTTCAGAAATTTTGCAAGCTGATTGTTAATCCTAGCCATTATCAAATTTAAATTATATAAATTACAATTAAGTAAATCAAATTAAAAACGTAGGTAATAAATAGCCAAAAGTCATTATTTCCTAATTATTGTACTACAGTTAACTGTTGCCTACGCTTTGGGGATATTTCCCCTGTATCTGAATACTCAAAAATACTAATGTCATGGTATTCATATTACCCAACTAGGTGTTCAGTGATACCCTACTGGTAGCTTGAGGTCTGGCCACAAAGGGAGTATTTACGCTCACAGAAATTGGAAAGCACTTCAGATCAGGGCTTAATTTATTGTTCTCTTGATTGTCTAGACTAGGGGTTGGCAAGCTTTCTCTATAAAGGTTCAGGCAGTAAAAATTTTTTCAAATTTTGTGGGCCATATATGGTCCATTGCGTAATCTTTTTAAAATAATCCGAAAGGATGCCAAAACCATTTTTAGCTCAGGGCCATACAAAAACAGGTCATATTTTCTGATCCTTGGTATATACTTAAAGTGATGTTGAAAATGTTAGTAATGCAGATTAAATTTGAAAGTGGGTTATGTCTGTCTGTAGCTCTTAACATTGTGAATTACACAAAAATTGAGCCATTTGAGAAGTAATTTCTTAAGTAATTTCTTCTATTACTTAAGAATACTACCTGATTCAGAAAAGAAGTTGCTCATACTGGTGACAAATGAATGAAGTCTTGATATAAGGCTTCATTGCTTCACTCTTTTCTTATTGATGGAAGTGAAAATACCAACTGGTATTCATGTCAGAACTAGCTTGTTAGTCTGAAATTGATAAAACTCCTTTGTAGTCCTCATGTGGGAGAGCAGATTTCTGTTTTTAAGTCTACCTTTTACTGAAGATGTAGCTCTTTTGAGAGTCACCTGCCTTTCTACAGAAAGCTCTCATTTTCAAGTAGGGCACCCAAGGTTTCATCTTTTATTTCAGTGTGGCTAAATCCAAGCACAGTCTTACCGAGATAGGAAACCCCTCCCAAGAAAGTGACAGTCAATTTTTGCATAACAATTTTGGATCTTCAGTTCTCTCTTTGTCTCTGCTTCCTGGGTATTAAGCATGCAGTCAGGCAAACTCAGCTGTACATTTTAAAGTATATTCAACATTTTCTTGAGGAAGATTTGTAGATTTTCAGAAGACATGATTAAATTACCTTTAACATTTATAAAGAATGGTAGAAAAGAATGCTTGGTCTCAGATGTCTTAAATACCATCAGATTAGAAATCAGTCACCCAGTACATTGACTTCAATGAAGTGATGGGATCAGATACCATGATCTTAGTTTTCTAAATGTTGAGCTTTAAGCCAACTTTTTCACTCTCTTCTTTCACTTTCATCAAGAGGCTTTTTAGTTCCTCTTCACTTTCTGCCATAAGGGTGGTGTCATTTGAGTATCTGAGGTTTTTGATATTTCTCCCGGCAATCTTGATTCCAGCTTGTGCTTCTTCCAGCCCAGCGTTTCTCATGATGTACTCTGCATAGAAGTTAAACAAGCAGGGTGACAATATATAACCTTGATGTACTCCTTTTCCTATTTGGAACCAGTCTGTTGTTCCATGTCCAGTTCTATCTGTTGCTTGCTGACCTGCATATAGGTATCTCAAGAGGCAGGTTAAGCCTCTCTTTTACGTAGTGGAGGGAGTGGCTTGTTGCCATGGTTGGGGGGCGGGGCAGAGGCTGGGCGGGGCTTTTGCCCCACCTATGGCAGCCCTTCCGGTTCTCATCATCTGCCTATTTTCCACTCCCATAGTTTGGAGAGTGAGTCCCATGATTTGGGGAATGCGTTGTGAACAGAAACTGACGGAGTACAGTGGAGCCTGTACTGTCTACAGGTCGAGTTCTTGGTGACGAGAAAGGAGGTTTGTGGGTTCCTTCCCTGAGACATCACTTCTTGACCTGTTCTGAAGTAGCTGCCATCCCAGACACCCGAGAGATGTTTCACAAACTGCAGCCCCCGTCTCGCTACTTCCCCTTCTCCCGTCCAGAACACACCCTCTTCTGAACAACCTTCTCTTAAAACCTTACCACGTGGGCTTGGTTGGTTCTGCCCCACAAGAGAGTCAATGGAAAGGGCACACTTTTCATCTTCAAGTCAAGAGAATTTCCATGAGTAAGAGGCCTATTTCTAGAGGACTGTATGACAGGATTTTTATTTGAGCCTCAGTTAAATCCTGTCCTGACTTCACCACCCACAGGCACTCTAAGCCAGGGCTGGCCAGTGATCTCATCAGGCTTTACTTTCCTGAATTGTGGTAGGAAGGAATGGGCCTCCCAGTTCCATGGAACAGTTCATGAACAGATCCCCTTTTGTCCAGGCAGCCTTCACAGAAATTCACAATGTAAGCTTTTGTACTCAGTCCTTCCACCAGGTCCTATGGCAACCATTCTCCTGCTTGCATGAATCAAGTCTGAAGAATGTTGGAACAAACACCTGCTAGGTCCGTGGCACTTGGGCTCATCGCTTTTCTCCCAGAAGCTCCTCTTCCAAACAACAGAATGGGGATGAGATGACATGGACACAAGCCCAAGAGAGAAGGAGGACTCTGCATCTCCCAGAGCTCATGCTCCTTGCCGGAGGTCACCCAGATGAGAAGCGGCCAAACTGGAATTAGGCCAGTGATCTCATCAGGCTTTACTTTCCTGAATTGTGGTAGGAAGGAATGGGCCTCCCAGTTCCATGGAACAGTTCATGAACAGATCCCCTTTTGTCCAGGCAGCCTTCACAGAAATTCACAATGTAAGCTTTTGTACTCAGTCCTTCCACCAGGTCCTATGGCAACCATTCTCCTGCTTGCATGAATCAAGTCTGAAGAATGTTGGAACAAACACCTGCTAGGTCCGTGGCACTTGGGCTCATCGCTTTTCTCCCAGAAGCTCCTCTTCCAAACAACAGAATGGGGATGAGATGACATGGACACAAGCCCAAGAGAGAAGGAGGACTCTGCATCTCCCAGAGCTCATGCTCCTTGCCGGAGGTCACCCAGATGAGAAGCGGCCAAACTGGAATTTTAGTCCTGGTGTCCTGGTTCCAAGACCAGGGGTCTTCCCAACACATCACAACAATTGCTTCAAAAATTGATGTGCTTTAAAAGAACCCCGAAATTAAAATTCTATAGCCCAATCAACACCAAGTCTCCTAAAATTAAAGGACAGAGGAAAGTATAAGTCCTTTTCCAAAGAAATTCAACACTGCATTGCCTGGCCAGGAAAACATTTGAAAGGAAACCAATAACCAAGATATAACTGTGACCATTCTGACCTTTGATAGTACTATAGATTATTTCGCTTCAAACAAGTGAGCAGTTTATTCTTCAACATTCAGGCTGGCTTTGGGGACTCTGCTAGTATAAACTTACAGAAAATAACTCTGGTTTCTACAAAGGGCCTTAGGTAGGACATTTGGAACAACTCATTCTGGGCCAAAAGTCACATTTCTACTGCTGCTGCTGCTGCTNTGCTCTGCTTAAGTTAGGATCCCCAGTCTTTGATCAGCTAGCTACCGTCAGAGAATGTACATCCAGGCATGGGCATGGACCGATGTTCGGCATTACTAGTAATGCACTTCCCCTACTCTGCTGCTGCTGCTAAGTCGCTTCAGTCGTGTCCGACTCTGTGCGACCCCATAGACGGCAGCCCACCAGTCTCCGCTGTCCCTGGGATTCTCCAGGCAAGAACACTGGAGTGGGTTGCCATTTCCTTCTCCAGTGCATGAAAGTGAAAAGTGAAAGTGAAGTCGCTCAGTCTTATCCGACTCTTAGCCACCCCATGGACTGCAGCCTACCAGGCTCCTCCATCCATGAGATTTTCCAGGCAAGAGTACTGGAGTGGGGTGCCACTGCCTTCTCCGCCCCTACCTCTAGTCTGGTGTTTTATCCAGAGTAGATGACCTAGGCCTGTGGGGTCCTTGAGGATTGTTTTGTCCCATCCTCCATCTCTCTCCTCCCTTCAGACAGCCAGTATTAGTAGAGGCAGAGACCAAGTGGCCTTCTTGGCTCATTTTTCCCAAGCCCATGCCTTGGTCTTGTTCTGTGGATCTGAGCCACCTGCTCATTTTAAGTGTTATATTTTTGTAATGTTTCTGCATGGTTATAGGTCTGTGATTTTTTTCTTTATAAATTATTGAAAAATTCTAAATGGGGGGTAATTTCAAAACGTCTATATTGATAACGTACTTAAGTACTTCTCTTTTATTTACTAACTTGACCTACTCTTTTGAATGTCTAGCAAACAAGGATATAGTTATTTCAGGCCAGGATTATGTCTTTTATATTCTGCTGCTGCTGCTAAGTCGCTTCAGTTGTGTCCAACTCTGTGCGACCCCATAGACGGCAGCCCACCAGGCTCCCCCATCCCTAGGATTCTCCAGGCAGGAACACTGGAGTGGGTTGCCATTTCCTTCTCTAATGCGTGAAAGTGAAGTTGCTCAGTCGTGTCCAACTCTTAGCGACCCCATGGACTGCAGCCTACCAGGCTCCTCCATCCATGGGATTTTCCAGGCAAGAGTACTGGAGTGGGGTGCCATTGCCTTCTCCGCTTTCATATTCTACAGCATTCCTAATCATAAGGCATATATGAGGCAGTCAGTAAACGTTAGGAGAATTATGGAAACAATTTTGAGATGTACTAACCAATTTCAACTGTATTAAAAATAGAGGGGTGGGACTCAGGAGTGGGAGGGGAGGTTCAGGAGAGGGGGGACATACACACACACACACCCTTATGGCCGACTCATGTTGTATGGCAGAAACCAATATAACATTATAAAGCAACTATCCTCCATTTGAGGCTTCCCTTGTAGCTCAGTTGGTCAAGAATCTGCCTGCAGTGCAGAAGACCCAGGTTCAATCCCTGGGTTGGGAAGATCCCCTGGAGAAGGAAATGGCAACCCACTCCAGTATCCTTGCCTGGAAAATCTCACGGACAGAGGAACCTGGTGGGCTGCAGTCCATGGGGTCGCAAAGAGTTGGGCACGACTGAGTGACTAACACTTACTTACTTATCCTCCAATTAAAAAGTAAATTTTTAAAAGTGGATCTTTAAGTTACTAGATCATCCCCAATAGTATTTTCTGTAAGTATTTTTTATAGAAATTTTTTAAATTCTAGTACTTTATATGCATAGCCAAAGAAATGAGGTTAAATGTAATGATCTCTATCATAATCTTTTGTTTTCTTTTTTGCTTTCTCAATCCTTGTCATGTCGTCCTGGATCTTGGGCTATTAATGGAATGTTTTTTGGATACTGTGAACTGCAGAGCCTATCGTGAAGAATGGCAGGCCTCCAACCTCGCACAGTATGCATTCCTTCCTCCACCAGTACACAGGGTCCTTTAAGAAGCCCCCATTGCGGAGACCACATAGCGTTATTGGAGGAAGCCTTGGTTCCTTCATGGCAATGCCCAGAAATGGAAGCAGATTAGGTAATGTATCTGTTTTGTTTTTTTCTTTTTCCTGACTGTGGGTTATGTCCATAGCTCGGTTTCCGCTGTATGCAAGTCTGCTCGCCTTTATTATCTAGTTTTTTTTTTGTAAGGTAATAAACAAGGGAATAGGAGAGAGAGCAGAAAACTGGAAGGTTCTGGAGAGGCAGTAGTGCTGACACTAAGGAGGAGTAATGTTTGAAAACCTGTTCACCAGAAAGAAAATGGAGCCCGGAAGAGGCAGATGGAAAATTTCAAGATGGATCGCAGTCTGACATGGTGCTTAATTTGGCGTCATACCTCAGTAACTCTAGATTATCAATTTTTGATAGCTAAGTTCAGTAATTAGTATATATGATTATTACCTGAGTCGTTATTCTTGTCTCTGTGTCATTTTAAATATCTAAGAAAAACATATGTCTGCAAGTTTCCATTTATTTCTCAGGTCTTTTTTTGTATGCTTTCTTATCATGTTTTGTTTTTTAAATATTTTTAAATATAATTATTTTATAGGGTTATGACATATTTACTGAAGTTTCTGAAGGTTTTATTCTGCTTTTCTTTATCTACTTAATCTTGCCATGGTATCAACCGACAGATTATTTTCTCATGTGTTCTGTTAATTTTGGGAGGATGAGCTTATCTACAGGGGTTTTTGTCTGTGTCTCAGACTGGTTCATGAGAGATGATTGTTAAATTTTCAGAAATTTTGCAAGCTGATTGTTAATCCTAGCCATTATCAAATTTAAATTATATAAATTACAATTAAGTAAATCAAATTAAAAACGTAGGTAATAAATAGCCAAAAGTCATTATTTCCTAATTATTGTACTACAGTTAACTGTTGCCTACGCTTTGGGGATATTTCCCCTGTATCTGAATACTCAAAAATACTAATGTCATGGTATTCATATTACCCAACTAGGTGTTCAGTGATACCCTACTGGTAGCTTGAGGTCTGGCCACAAAGGGAGTATTTACGCTCACAGAAATTGGAAAGCACTTCAGATCAGGGCTTAATTTATTGTTCTCTTGATTGTCTAGACTAGGGGTTGGCAAGCTTTCTCTATAAAGGTTCAGGCAGTAAAAATTTTTTCAAATTTTGTGGGCCATATATGGTCCATTGCGTAATCTTTTTAAAATAATCCGAAAGGATGCCAAAACCATTTTTAGCTCAGGGCCATACAAAAACAGGTCATATTTTCTGATCCTTGGTATATACTTAAAGTGATGTTGAAAATGTTAGTAATGCAGATTAAATTTGAAAGTGGGTTATGTCTGTCTGTAGCTCTTAACATTGTGAATTACACAAAAATTGAGCCATTTGAGAAGTAATTTCTTAAGTAATTTCTTCTATTACTTAAGAATACTACCTGATTCAGAAAAGAAGTTGCTCATACTGGTGACAAATGAATGAAGTCTTGATATAAGGCTTCATTGCTTCACTCTTTTCTTATTGATGGAAGTGAAAATACCAACTGGTATTCATGTCAGAACTAGCTTGTTAGTCTGAAATTGATAAAACTCCTTTGTAGTCCTCATGTGGGAGAGCAGATTTCTGTTTTTAAGTCTACCTTTTACTGAAGATGTAGCTCTTTTGAGAGTCACCTGCCTTTCTACAGAAAGCTCTCATTTTCAAGTAGGGCACCCAAGGTTTCATCTTTTATTTCAGTGTGGCTAAATCCAAGCACAGTCTTACCGAGATAGGAAACCCCTCCCAAGAAAGTGACAGTCAATTTTTGCATAACAATTTTGGATCTTCAGTTCTCTCTTTGTCTCTGCTTCCTGGGTATTAAGCATGCAGTCAGGCAAACTCAGCTGTACATTTTAAAGTATATTCAACATTTTCTTGAGGAAGATTTGTAGATTTTCAGAAGACATGATTAAATTACCTTTAACATTTATAAAGAATGGTAGAAAAGAATGCTTGGTCTCAGATGTCTTAAATACCATCAGATTAGAAATCAGTCACCCAGTACATTGACTTCTACTGCCAAATTAATTTTTTGTTCAGTATAAAATTTCTCCAGAAATGTGTCATTAAATTATATTCTTAAATTACATATTGATCTATTAAAAGCCATTATTTTTGCAGCTGCTTATCAAAATGTGTTACCAATACAAAATACAGAAATGTATGTAATCTAAGACTGATTTGATGAGACCCTTGAGTTCAGTTTTTTTGTTAAATAGTTCTCATATTTTTGTAAGTAAATAACTGGAAGTTCAAATTTGTAGTTGTGAAATACTATTCTTATTTATTTTACATGTTGATATTTCATACAACATTTCATTTGAAAGAAAAGGTCCAGTTATCTGGTCCATCCTTTGATTTTTTTTCTTTTTTAGTAAGTGTTTAAATCAGTGGAGTATTTGTTGAGTTACTTACTAAACAAATTTAGTTGGGTTCTAGGAATAGAAAAGCGAGTAAGTCAGATTCTGCCCCCAGGGGATCTCATAGCTTGATATAAAATCACATGAACCGAAAACTGCTCTTCAACACAGTTGGTGTACTAGGTGTGGGCACAGTGTTCATTTGTGTCTGAGAGTAGAAAAGGCCTGATGACATATGAGCATACTGTTAAAGAATGGATTCACCACATTGATAAAATGAAGAAATAATCTCTTACAGATAGAAAAAACAAAAAGCTTGCTAAAGCACTTCAGTGTGGAAGACCATGGTACTTTTGGGGGAGTGAATAATTCTGTGGAGAGGACCCATGCAAAGAGATGTGTTTGAGATCTAGCATTTGTTTCTGATGGGCTACTCTGGCTAGATGAATTAGAAGGTGATTGACAAATGTGAATATAAGAGCAGATATAAAAGTGTACAAGTTTATTTTTAATATTCCCCAAAGGAATTAATCTCCCTACCCTCTACTCCCATTTAACTTTTATTCCTATTTTTAAAAATCATAATTTACCTTGCATTATAAGTGAAATATGTTTTTGCCCCCAGTAGATTTTGTGGTACTGTTTTTGTAGTTATACAGAATCAGTACTCAGTGAATACTTTGTTTTTTTAACACTTGGCGGAAGGAGAGCTACATTAGCAACTGTAAAACAGAGCTTTAAAAGACTATGCAAAGAACCAGTTCATCTTGATTTGACCCAGTGGCACATTATTAAATGGAAAGAATATTAAACTAAATAAAATATCAGGTTTCTGTTTTGGCTCTGCCTCTAAGCTCTGTGACCTTTGAAAGTCATTTAACCTTTCAAGGTCTCAGTTTCTAGATCTGGAAAAAAAGAGAACTGACGAAATAATCATCAAGTGTTATTTTCGGTCTCTAATTTTATTATTCAACTCTTGGTAATAACTTGAATGTTAGTTTTTTAAAATAACTTTTTATAATCTTAGAGCATAAGAGGATTTATTACTGCTGTTTTAGGACATTTGTCCTAAATGTGCAGTTTTTATTAACTGCACATCTGTGGTACCCAGAATGTAAAAGACCTTTTATGCTATGATATTTGGCTGTTGGCTGTCTACATCTTGCATGTAGAGATAATAAATTATGTGATTCTGTAGAATTTAATACATCTCTTCTAAGATAAATAATATTTCATTTTCTGATATAGATATTGTTCATGAAAATCTAAAAATGGGATCAGATGGCGAGAGTGACCAAGCTTCTGGGACATCATCTGATGAAGTCCAGTCACCTACGGGTGTTTGTCTTAGAAATCGTATACATAGGCGGATCTCAATAGAGGTACCATTTTTTTAAAAAAACATAAATATGCCTGTGTTTGTGTGTATAAATACATAAGAATAAATGCCTATTTGAAAATATTCATGACAGCAATGACACCTGTAAGAAAGTTGTTTCAATCTGTGAATATTTTTTTCTAATTATTATACCAAGGCACATATGCAGTATTATACTTAAACATTCTGCAAAATACTATGTAGAGTCTTTGTAAGGGAAGTTTGAATTTTCAAAAGTTTCAGAAATCTAAGATGATACATTAAGGAAAGTCAACCTTTTAGAAAATACTTTAATTAATATTTTTGAGATTCATCTAGGTACTTCAGATTTTATAAATATTTTCAGATTTCAAAAAGTATACAAAAAATAAGCACCAGCTTTTTTTCCTTGCTGTATATTATGAATATGGGTATCACTTCCTTTTTTGGTTTATTATACCTACTAATCTCTGTAGCACATGTAAGTTATTTCTCTGTGTAAAAGAATGAAAAGCTCATTTCCTTCTCTGTCAATGTTGTGTATAACCTTGAGGACAGAAGTTGATTATGAATATTATTATTTCCATATATATACTATAGATTAAAAATAATTTTCTCTAGAAAATTGAGCACATTTTGAAATAAGAGTGTTGTTATTTTCTTCAGTGCTGTTAAGGTATTGATGATTAGGGTATTTGCCCTCTTGGTTGATTGGATTTTTGCTGGTAAAAGGTTGCTTCTGAATCAGTTATACAAAACAATACCTGTTTTTAAATGGTAAAATACCATCTTCAACTCTTGAAATCAACTTGATATCTGTTCATTGTTGTTTAGTCGCTCGGTCATGTCCAACTCTGCGACTCCGTGGACTGCAGCATGCCAAGCTTCCCTGTCCTTCACTATCTCTCAGAGCTCACTCAAACTCATGATAACTGTTCATATCACTGTATAAATTACATCACAATAGTAATAAAAATATTTATTTCTCTTCACCATATGTATGATTTTCTTTATTATAGGTTTAAAAGTTTTATTTAATACTAGGATCTATATCTGGACTTTCTTATTCATCTATTGAGCTGTATCCTCCCCCAGAGGTGACACACTCTTGATTATTATATACTTCAGTATCTGGAAAGACCCCCCCACCCACACATATTTTTATTTATTTTAGAATGTTTTTGGATATTGCTATTTATTCTTCTAGATAAATTTTAAATGTTTTGTTCCAAGAATAATCTTACTTTGATTTTAGAGTTATGTAAAATATAAAACTAACTTGGGAGAATTATTATTTTCTCATCAGTTGAGAACATGATATATTTTGATACTTAAGCTGTATATTTCTCAATAAATCTGTGTACAGTTTCTATACATCTCAATTTTATCTCCTGATTTGTTTATTACTAATAGCAGGAATTTATTTTTATAGGATTTATGTTCTTGGTGTGATAATATAGGCAAGATCTCTGTTTCTGTCAGTTCACATGATTAAATGAAATAGAAATACCTTTTACTTGTTTCCACTGACATAGCAGTAATACAATATTTCAATTATCTCACTGTGTGCACACAAAATTATGCAATATCCACATGATTAGTTATTCAAACCAACCCCATTTTATGGTAGACTTTGCCTATTTCTACTATATGGTATTTCCAGTAGTCATATATGGATATGAGAGTTGGAAAGAAAGCTGAGTGCCGAAGAATTGATGGTTTTGAACTGTGGTGTTGGAGAAGACTCTTGAGACTCCCTTGGACTGCAAGGAGATCCAACCAGTCCATCCTAAAGGAGACCAGTTCTGGGTGTTCATTGGAAGGACTGATGCTGAAGCTGAAGCTTCAATACTTCGGCTACCTGATATGAAGAGCTGACTCATTTGGAAAGACCCTGATGCTGGGAAAGATTGAGGGCAGGAAGAGAAGGAGATGACAGAGGATGAGAAGGTTGGATGGCATCACCGACTCAATGGACATGAGTTTGGGTAGACTCTGGCAGTTGGTGATAGATAAGGAGGCCTTGCCTGCTGTGATTCATGGGGTCACAAAGAGTCAGATACTACTGAGCAACTGAACTGAACGATATGGTATGCTGTTCATGGGATTCTCCTGGCAAGAATACTGGAGTGGTTTGCCATTTCTTCCAGTGGACCTTGTTTTGCCACAACTCTTTACATATAACCTCTCTGTCTTGGGTAGCCCTGCAAAGCGTGGCTCATAGCTTCATTGAGTTATGCAAGCCTGTTCGCCAGGACATGTGGGTCAAGAAGCAACAGTTAAAACCGGACATGGAACAACTGATGGGTTCAAAATTGGGAAAGGAGTACAAGGCTGTATGTTGTCACCCTACTTATTTAACTTATATGCAGAGTACATAATGTGAAATGCCAAACTGGATAAAGCACAAGCTGAAATCAAGATTGCCAGGAGAAATACCAGCAATCTCAGATATGCAGATAATAACACCCTAATGGCAGAAAACAAGGAACTAAAAAGCCTCTTGATGAGGGTGAAAGAGGAGAGTGGAAAAGCTGGCTTGAAACTCAGCATTCAAAAAACTAAGATCATGACATCCAGTCCCATCAGTTCATGGCAAATAGGAGAAAAAGTGGAAGCAGTGACAGATTTTATTTTCTTGGGCTCCAAAATCGCTGCAGATGATGACTGCAGCCATGAAATAAAAAGACGCTTGCTTCTTGGAAGAAAAGCTATGACAAACCTAGACAGCATACTAAAAAGCAGAGACATCACTTTGCTAACAAAGGTCTGTATAGTCACAGCTGTGGTTTTTCTAGTGGTCATGTTTGAATGTGAGAGTTGGATCATAAAGAAGGCTGAGCGCTGAAGAGTGATGCTTTCAAATTATGGTGCTGGAGAGTGCTCTAGAGGATCCCTTGGACTGCAAGGAGATTAAACCAGTCAGTCCTAAAGGAAATCAACCCTGACTGTTCATCGGAAGGGATAATGCCAAAGTTCTAGCACTTTGGCCCCCTGATGTGAAGAGCTGACTCATTGGAAGAGACCCTGATGCTGGGAAAGATTGAAGGCAAGAGGAGAAGAGGGATTCAGAAGATGAGATAGTTAGCATCATCAACTCAATGGACATGAATTTGAGCAACCCCTGGGTGGTAGTGGAGACAGAGGAGCGTGGCATGCTGTAGTCAACGGGGTTGCAAAGAGTCAGACACGACTTAGTGCACTCACCTCACACGCTAGTAAAGTAATGCTCAAAATTCTCCAAGCCAGGCTTCAGCAGTACGTGAACCGTGAACTCCCTGATGTTCAAGCTGGTTTTAGAAAAGGTAGAGGAACCAGAGATCAAATTGCCAATCTCCGTTGGATCATCGAAAAAGCAAGAGAGTTCCAGAAAAACATCTATTTCTACTTTATTGACTATGCCAAAGCCTTTGACTGTGTGGATCACAATAAACTGTGGAAGATTCTGAAAGAGATGGGAATACCAGACCACCTGACCTGCCTCTTGAGAAACCTATATGCAGGTCAGGAAGTAACAGTTAGAACTGGACAGGAAACAACAGACTGGTTCCAAATAGGAAAAGGAGTACATCAAGGCTGTATATTGTCACCCTGCTTATTTAACTTCTATGCAGAGTACATCATGAGAAACGCTGGGCTGGAAGAAGCACAAGCTGGAATCAAAATTGTTGGGAGAAATATCAATAACCTCAGATACACAGATGACATCACCCTTATGACAGAAAGCAAAGAAGAACTAAAGAGCCTCTTGATGAAGGTGAAAAAGGAGAGTGAAAAGGTTGGCTTAAAACTCAACATTCAAAAAACTAAGATCATGGCATCCAGTCCCATCACTTCATGGGAAATACATGGGGAAACAGTGGAAACAGTGTCAGACTTTATATTTTTGGGCTCCAGAATCACTGCAGATGGTGATTGCAGCCATGAAATTAAAAGACACTTACTCCTTGGAAGGAAAGTTATGACCAACCTAGACAGCATATTGAAAAGCAGAGACATTACTTTGCCAACAAAGGTCCGTCTAGTCAAGGCTATGGTTTTTCCAGGGGTCATGTATGGATGTGAGAGTGGGACTGTGAAGAAAGCTGAGTGCCGAAGAACTGATGCTTTTGAACTGTGGTGTTGGAGAAGACTCTTGAGAGTCCCTTGGACTGCGAGGAGATCCAACTAGTCCATTCTGAAGGAGATCAGTCCTGGGTGTTCTTTGGAAGGAATGATGCTAAAGCTGAAACTCCAGTACTTTGGCCACCTCATGCGAAGAGTTGACTCATTGGAAAAGACTCTGATGCTGAGAGGGATTTGGGGTAGGAGGAGAAGGGGATGACCGAGGATGAGATGACTGGATGGCATTACCGACTCGTTGGACATGAGTTTGAGTGAATGCTGGGAGTTGGTGATGGACAGAGAGGCCTGGTGTGCTGCGATTCATGGGGTCACAAAGAGTCGGACATGACTGAGCGACTAACTGAACTAATATGGTATAATAATGTCAAAATTAATTCCATGGTGATTTTTTCAATGAAGGCACTCAGTTGTAGAACATCATTTCTGTAAAATAAATTGCATTGTATACTTTTGCTTACAGTAAATACATTTGCTTTCGGTATATTGCATACAGCTTCCCTAGTGGCACAGACCGTAAAGAATCTGCTTATAATTAATGTAAATACCTTTGTAATTGCAACAAACCTTTACAGTTACTGATTGCTAAGCAATAATATATTAGAGCTCATGAATTAAAAAGTTAAATGCCCTTGTTGTCTCTGTTTGTGGTTACCTATATAGATCTTCTTTTTCTTGGTTTTTAAAAGGATTTAAATAAGCGGTTATCACTGCCTGCAGATATCAGAATACCTGATGGGTATCTTGAAAAGTTGCAGATAAACAGTCCACCATTTGATCAACCCATGAGCCGAAGGTCTCGGAGAGCTTCCTTAGTAAGTTTTTAAGTCTCCTATACCTACTATATTAGATCTGGTTGTTTGATTTTCTGGTTATAAACATTTTATATTTTTATATTGTTAATAACTAAAGTTTATTATATTTTTTCTGGATTTTGTCATTTTCCCTTAACGTTTTAAAGATGCTATATTGAATAGAATTTAGGTTTATTTTATTTTTTGGTAAATTTTACTGATACATACTAGATGTACAAAATATGTACCAGGTATATAAGTATGTATTAGTATGTACTAGATACACAGAAAAGTACATAAATCTAATTTTAGAGCTTCATGAATTTTTGTGAAGTTAGCATACGTGTGTAACTTGTATCCAGATAAATAAAAGAAAATCCCCCAAATTCCAGAAAACTCATCCTGCCACTTCTTTGTTCACTTCCACCCTCCCTTTCTCAACTTTGGCATTATCTCTGCCTTCTAATGCCAAAGATTAGTTTTACCTATATGTTTTTCACTGTTTTGATTATGTTTGTAGTGTTTAATATTAAAGAAAGACTTCTTTATCTTGATTTACATGCATTCTTATTTATTTTAAAATGCATTTGGTATTCTTTTTTGATTATTCTTAAACTTTTGAACTTTA
>SJYT01011365.1:257326-277211 GCA_006410635.1 Cephalophus harveyi
TATGTAATTATGAATATACAAATGCTTAAAATACAAATTTTATACAAATAAAATATATTGTACAAATATATACATACAAGTTCATATATATAGTATACAAAAATATCCTATTATGTATAGAAGTACACCAATATGTATTCTTCTGCAGTCGACTTCTTTTGCTTAGTGTTAGTTTCATTTGGGTTATTGCATGTAGTTGGGTTATTCATTTGTTCTTTTTGTTGCATGGTGTTCCATTGGTGAGTATACTATATTTTATTCAGTCTTCTGTTGATGAACGTTAACATTTATGTTATTTTTAATTTTGGCTATTATCAAATATTGCTTGTATCACCATTCCTGATTATGTGTTTTGGTTGACATGTGTAAGCATTTCTGTTGTATGCATACCTAGGAGTGGAGTTGTTGGGTAGATTGTGTGCACATGTTCAGCTTTTCTAGGTGTCGTCAGAGTTGGTTCCAAAGTGATTATACCATTTTACATCCCATTCTAGTTGCTCTCCATGATTTTTTTTTTTTTGTACTATTTTCTTCTTTTTCAAAGAAACTTTTAAATTTTTCTGATGAGTGTATAGTGTTATCTCATTGTGGTTCCCCTGAAGTAGGAAATGGCAACCCATTCCAGTATTCTTGCCTGGACCATCCCATGGACAGAAAGGAATGGGCTACAGTCCATGGGGTCTCAGAGAGTCAGACCTGACTGACCATTCAGGCATTATGGTTTTATTTTTCATTTTCTTGATGGCATAAGTTGAACACCTTTGTAATGTTTATCGGCCATTTAAATATCCTCTTCTTTGAATTAATTGTTGAATTCTATTATTTCTTTTCTGTTGGACTATCTGCCTTTTTCTGATTGATCTGTGAGGAGTTCTTTATACATTCTGTATAAAAGGCTCTTGTCAGTTATGTATCTTGTTCTCCCATTGTGTAGCAGTTGACCCAGGACTGCTTTTTGAAAGAATAGCATTCCCTATTGCAGTGTCATTTTGACATAAATTCAGGTGATTGTGTATGTAAGGATCTCTTTTGGATGACTTTAGTTCTTTGTAGAAGTGTATATAAAGTGCTATGGGACAATTAAAGAGCAAGTAAAATGTCTTTGCACATCACAGGCTTACAGAGGTGATAGTGCTTAAGCTGGCTTTAAAAAGATGGGTAGGAATTTTGTCAAGTTGACAGTTATTAGAAGTGTGTTCTAAGCAAAGGACACTTCATGTAGTAAAACCCAGAGAATGTGAGTATGTTGGAGAAATTATAATTGATACGAAGTGTGGATGTGGAATAATTTTAAAGAATAAGCCTTGAAAGGATAGGATAGATCTAGACCAGTGGTCCCCAACCTTTTTGGCACCAAGGAGCAATTTAATGGAAGACCGTTTTTCCATGGACAGGATTGGGGGGATGGTTCATGTGGTACTGTGAGTGCTGGGGAGCGGTAGATGAAGCTTTGCTTGCCTGCTGCTCACCTCCTGCTATGCAGCCGCTCACTTCCTGCTGTGGGGCTGGGTTCCTCACAGGTTGGGGACCCCTGCTGTTGACTTTAAGAAGCTCCAGCTGTCAGGCCAATGAGTTTGAACTTCATCCCATGTAAAAAGAAGGACCTCAGAGACATTTATTTAAACAAGGGCTGACATAATCACATTTTTGTTTCATAACTGTTGCTTAAGGAAAAGTGTAAACAAGTAGAACAAGAGAAAGACTAGAGGCAGGGAAATGAATTAGGAAATGAATTCATAGTTAAGGATGATGTGGTAGTCATGTGGAAATGGAAAGTAGAGCCCAGATGCTAGGGACTGTGTAAAGATAAAATACTCAGGATTCAGGAACCACTTAGTACTGAGGAGGAGGAGGAGGGGGAGAAGGGGGACAACAGAGGATGAGATGATTGAATGGCATCCTCAACTCAATGGACATGAGTCTGAGTAAGCTCCAGGAGTTGGTGATGGACAGGAAAGCCTGGTGTGCTGCAGTCCACGGGGTCACAAAGAGTCAGACACGACTGAGTGACTGAACTGAGTACCCACTTAAACTTTGGGTCTGAAGAAGGAGCCATTGATGAGTATTAGGTCACTAACAGTTTTATCTTTTTCTTATATAATGTATCATGGAATATTTTTATCTGCCAACAATTTCTGTTTTGGTTGCATTTTCTAAAGAATAAAATTACCTAATGCTGTATAATATGAGCACATTATTATTTGACATTCACCAGTATACAACAGGGGCTTCCCACATAGCTTAGTTGGTAAAGAATCCGCCTGCAATGCAGGAGACACCAGTTTGATTCCTGGGTCAGGAAGATCTCCTGGAAAAGGGATAGGCTACCCACTCCAGCATTCTTGGGTTTCTCTTGTGGCTTAGCCGGTAAAGAATCCACCTGCAATGCGGGAGACCTGGGTTCGATCCCTGGGCTGGGAAGTTCCCCTAGAGAAGGGAAAGGCTACCCACTCCAGTATTCTGGCCTGGAGAATTCCATGGATTGTATAGTCCATGGGGTCGTAAAGAGTCAGACACGACTGAGCAACTTTCACCGTTCACTGTTCACTAGTATACAGTAAGGTTAAAGCTTGATTTTGGTATAGGTTTATGGATCATCATAATTTTACATCACTGCTTAAGACATTTTCACTAACATAACTTTGTCATTTAAATACCAGGTTGAAAGTGTTCTTTGGTTATCAAGTTTTACTAAAGATTGGTACTTAGGATAACTTTTAGAGTTAGTAAATATTCAGATTGGGACTAAAGGTATGGTTTAATCACCAAAGCTATCATCTAAGACTTATCTTTTTCAGTGTACATGAAATTAAGGAAAACAGTGCCCTTTAATGAATGCTGAGTGACTGGAGTTTTTATTGTGTTGAAAGTTCCTATCTTAATTCCCTTTTTTTTTTTTTAATCTGAAATGGCTTACCGATTTCACATTAATCATTGCAGCTCTGTTTTGGTTTTCATTGGTTCATCATTCTTTTCATTGTTTACGTTTTTTTTTCTTCTAAAGTCATGGTTTCTTTTGAAGTATATTAGAAAATTATTCTTAATACCCTAGGTTTATATGTGAAGGGGAAGGATTAGGGAATCTGTGGAAAGGAGATGGGAAAATGAAAATACTCTTCATATTTGTTAGAGCTTATGTTTCCATGGATGATATACTCTTATCTTAAAAACATTTTTGTTTCAAGACAAAATATAAAATTTTGTCTTTCTAAAAGGATAAACTTTTTTTTTTAAACTTTTTATTTTGTGTTGAGGTATAGCCAGTTAACAATGTTGTGGTGGTTTCAGGAGAAGAGCAAAAGGACTCAGCCATACATATACACGTATCCCTTCTCTCCCAAACCCCCCTCCCATCCACCCTGGCACATAACCTTGAGAGTTCCATGTGCTTTATAATAGGTCTTTGTTGGTTATCTATTTTAAATATAGCAATATGTACATGTTTATTTTTGTACTTTCAGTTTGCAATGTATAATAAGTAGAGTGGTAAAAATAACATAAATCACTTGAGTAGGAGGTAAGAAACAAGTCTGAGCTCACTTCTGGTGAATATACAGTAGGGCTGATTGGTTCTTCTATAGAATTAGGAGCATCAAGCGCAGTTGGATCCTCAGTATCATTTGGCTACCCTATTTTATTGTATTTCTTTGGTTAATTCTTCTCTCACTCTAAGCAGATGACCTCTTCCCACCACACGACCAAGAAGAGAGAAGCCACGAACTAGAAACCCTCTCATTTTCTGAATTACAAATGTGCAAATCTACCTATAGCTATACTAACTCTAATAAGTCATTTTAGAATAGTTATAGATTTACAGAAAAATTTAAAAGATCATATAGAGAGTTTCCATATACCACATACCTGCTGCTGCTGCTGCTGCTAAGTCGCTTCAGTCGTGTCCGACTCTGTGCGACCCTATAGACGGCAGCCCACCAGGCTCCGCCGTTCCTGGGATTCTCCAGGCAAGAACACTGGAGTGGGCTGCCATTTCCTTCTCCAGTGCATGAAAGTGAAAAGTGAAAGTGAAGTCACTGAGTCGTGTCCAACTCTCAGCGACCCCATGGACTGCAGCCTACCGGGCTCCTCCGTCCATGGGATTTTCCAGGCAAGAGTACTAGAGTGGGGTGCCATTGCCTTCTCCGAACACATACCTAGTTATGCCTATTATTAACATTCTACATTACTTCAGTACATTGTCACAACTAAGGAAACCAATGTTGGTACATTACTATTAACTAAACTCCATACTTTATTCAAATTTCCCTAGTTTTTCACTAATAGCTTTTTATCCCCAGGATCCCATCTAGGACACCACATTACATTTAGTCGTTCTATCTTATTTTAAAGATGTTGGTTATTGGATTGGTAAAGTGTTATTTAGTATTCATTTATAGTTGATAAGGAGTGAAATATTCTAACTCTTAAAATACTTTAATGACTAGTGGGAAAGCCCATAGACAGGTAGTGATTTATTAGAGCATTGTTACACTTACAGTGATGGCATGCCCCATGGAAATTTTCATAAGAGTGTTAAGTGCAACTTTAGTAAACTAGGTCTATATAGGAAAGTTTGTCTCATTTTATTGAAGTTTAGGTTATATGAATTCTAAGAATATGCCTCTTCCTAAACATTAAGTTTTGGGTTCCTCATTCACGGCTTTACCAATATAGATCATACATAGCTCTTATTTCTAAGGACAGGTGAGAAAATAGGGTATCAAGTCCTGATGTCTTTCAGAAGTGATTTTATGGTATGGAAATGAGGTTCAGAGTTCACCCACAATTTAATTTACCTATGGCATATTATGGACAGGGGTAAGGTAATATTTTGTAAGACAAATGATCAAGTAGAATAGAGATTCTCAGTTGACCTACCCCAGTCTACCTCAGTAGACTGACATTTCTATCAGTAACAGTAACTTGGTAAATCTCACAAGGCAGGAAATGGATAACTGAAAAATCTGTCTTTGCCTCCAGTGTTTTTTATATGGACATTTACTCTTAGAATGGCGTCTAATAGAGTTATTGCGCATGTTTTAGTTGTTGTGAAGCTCATTTAGAATTGCATTGCTAGCATGCAATACCTCTTTATAACTTTGGTAGAATGATTATACTGTTAGACCAAAGTAACAAAGAAATACCCTATAATAATCAATGCTACTTACAAGTTACTCTAAATTACAGGAAGGCTATTATAAATTATAATTTGTTTATTTTATTTCACTTTCATGTGGTTATTGTATAAGAACTATTTTTTAATTTTTATTGGAGGACAATTGCTTTACAATATTGGGTTGATTTCTGCCATACGTCAATATGAATCAGCTACAGGAATACATATGTCCCCTCCCTCCTCTCGAACCCTCTTCCCACCTCCCTCCCCACCCCACCCCTCTAGGTTGTCACAGAGCACTGGGTTGAGCTCCTTGTGTCACACAGCAAATTCCCAATTGCTGTCTGTTGTACATATGGTAACGGTTCTATAAAGACCTACAAGACCTTTTAGAACTAACACCCAAAAAAGATGTCCTTTTCATTATAGGGGACTGGAATGCAAAAGTAGAAGTCAAGAAACACCTGGGGTAACAGGCAAATTTAGCCTTGGAATACAGAATGAAACAGGGCAAAGACTAATAGAGTTTTGCCAAGAGAACACACCAGTCATAGCAAACACCCTCTTCCAACAACACAAGAGAAGACTCTACACATGGACATCACCAGATGGTCAACACCAAATCAAATTGATTATATTCTTTGCAGCCAAATATGGAGAAGCTCTATACAGTCAGCAAAAACAAGACCAGGAGCTGACTGTGGCTCAGACCATGAACTCCTTATTACCAAATTCAGACTGAAATTGAAGAAAGTAGGGAAAACCACTAGACCATTCAGGTATGACCTAAATCAAATCCTATGATTATACAGTGGAATTGAGAAATAGATTTAAGGGCCTAGATCTGATAGAGAGAGTGCCTGATGAACTATGGACTGAGGTTCGTGACATTGTACAGGAAACAGGGATCAAGACCATCTCCATGGAAAAGAAATGCAAAAAAGCAAAATGGCTGTCTGGGGAACTCCAAAATCACTGCAGATGGTGACTGCAGCCATGAAATTAAAAGACGCTCACTCCTTGGAAGGAAAGTTATGACCAACCTAGATAGCATATTGATAAGCAGAGACATTACTTTGCCAACAAAAGTCTGTCTAGTCAAGGCTATGGTTTTTCCTGTGGTCATGTATGGATGTGAGAGTTGGACTGTGAAGAAAGTTGAGTGCTGAAGAATAGATGCTTTCAAACTGTGGTGTTGGAGAAGACTTGAGAATCCCTTGGACTGCAAGGAGATCCAACCATTCCATTCTGAAGGAGATCAGCCCTGGGATTTCTTTGGAAGGAATGATGCTAAAGCTGAAACTCCAGTACTTTGGCCACCTCATGCGAAGAGTTGACTCATTGGAAAAGACCCTGATGCTGGGAGGGATTGAGGGCAGGAGGAGAAGGGGACGACCGAGGATGAGATGGCTGGATGGCATCACGGACTCAATGGATGTGAGTCTGAGTGAACTCCAGGAGTTGGTGATGGACAGGAAGGCCTGGCGTGCTGCAGTTCATGAGGTTGCAGAGTTAGACATGACTGAGTGACTAAACTGAACTGAATGTATGTTTCCATGCTAGTCTCCCAATTTGTCCCACCCTCTCCTTCCCCCACTGTGTCCACAAGTCTGTTCTCTGTGTCCTGTGTCTCCATTGAAAGTGAAATTGAAGTCGCTCAGTCGTGTCCGACTCTTTGCGACCCCATGGACTGTAGCCTACCAGGATCCTCCCTCCATGGGATTTTCCAGGCAGAGTACTAGAGCGGGTTGCCATTTCCTTCTCCAGGAGATCCTCCTGACCCAGGGATTTAACCTGGGTTTCCCGCATTGTAGGTGGATGCTTTACCGTCTGAGCCACCAGGGAAGTTAGGTGTCTCCATTACTACCCTGCAAATAGGTTCATCAGTACCATCTTTCTAGATTCCACATGCATGCATTAATATATAGTATTTGTCTCTCTCTTTCTGACTTAACACTGAAATATTACTCAGCTATAAGAGCTATTTGAACAGGAGTTTGTTTGGTTTTCCAAAAAGCTAAGTATTACAGCAGTGAAGTATCGAAAAAAAGTATCTTCATTTGAAGCAGAATTAAGATTTTATATTGTATTAAAATGTAAAGTGTATTGTTTCAAGTCATACAGCTATTATTTCTGTTTTTATTAGACTTTAAAAATATTCTAAAATAATCTAGGATGAAAGTCAGTCTAGATTGTGAATTTAGGAGGAATCATATCTGTCTTCTTCACTCTCTCCCCAGTACCTAGCATTATGCCTGGTAAATGTTGAATAAATGAGCTTTGTCTTCTGTCCTCTGAATAATTTCCGTAGGAGAGTGTGTCAACAAGCTAGTCATTATGTCTATTGTTAATCTTGTCATGCTCAGCAGATAAAAATGCAAGCAAACTTTTCTAGAAATTCCATATAAAGATTCAGTTAAGCAATAAATTGGATGTAATTACTAAATCCTAAAGGTTGGGAATCATTAAAATGTGGTCAGCCCAATTCAAAACCTCTTTAATTGGGTTGTGGCAGACAATTCCAGTATTTACCCTCTTTTTAAAAAGCGTACTTTTAATATATTTTAGTGATCTCACTAAATTTCACAATTTAAAGAGTGACTGTTTTTAATGTTACTATTTCATGTAATGTTAATATAGATGCTATGCTGTATAGTTAACATAATATCTTTTATATTAACTATAAGAGTATTATCTCTTATAGTTTATTTCTTGTATACTTTATATGATACGGTAATCTCTACATCAGTACTGTCTTTACAGTCTTGAATTTGTAGTTCATTTATCCACTCTTTAAAAAAAAAAAAACTTTAGCATTTTTGTCAAAGCCACCATTAGAGAAAAGTGTACATGATCTTATAAGTATTTATTCACTTAAGATTAAAAAAGGGAATAAGAAAATTTCCCAACTCCTAATAAGAAAAATTTTCCAGGGAATTCCCGGGTGGTCCAGTGGTTTAAGACAATGTACTTTTGCTGTTGCAGGCATAGTTCAGTCCCTGGTTGGGGAACTAAGTTTCCACAAGATGTGGTGTGGCAAAAAAAAAAAGTTCCTTGCTTGTAGTTATATTTTTCTATGTACTTCTCACTGTTACAGATGATGACATTTTAATTATATCTTTTGGGGGGATATTGATTATTTTGTTCATACTAGTTTCCATTTATTCTTGCTATTCTTTTTCCTTCATAAAAAATCAGGTGAGATTTGAAATTCATGTCAAAATAGTTCCATGTTTGTGAATTTAATCATCTGAATTCTAGAAAATAGGTATAAGAAAATAAACACTCTATCATAGTTTGTGTGACCTTGGCAATTAGCCTTTTTTTTTTTAAAGTGTTATGTGAGATCATATGTAAATAGACTATAGAAAAACTACAAAATCAAAAGATTATTCAGAATCAGGTTCTCGTGTATCAAATGGTGGTCTCTTTGCTACATTTCACATATTAAAATTAAAAAACTCCCATTTGTATTTGGAAAGTGTTGTCGATTGTAGTTTTATTATCCTGTATAATTATTGACAATAGAGAATAAGGACTTAATATCTGTCAGTCATATATAAAATAGTGTGTGGGTGGATGGATCATGATGAGTTCCAAAAATCTCACTTATTTTTTTTTTTGAAAATACCATATATAGGAAAAAGTCTTTAAGAGTACACAGAGAGAAGCAATTTTTCAGTTCTTCAGTGATACCACCAGTACCACCTGTGACCACAGTTTTTATTAGTTTACGAAAATTGAATGAGTACCATTGAATATGCAGTTTTCCTCATGGCTTTTAAAGTGATATATCTGTCTTGTAAAAAAGTTCCTTGTACAACAGTTCCTTTGAGAGGCCCCTGCTACTTTTGACTGTCAGTTTTGGGCAGTTTACCTTTTTTGTTTCAAGTAGTGAGTGATGTTAAGTCAAATTGTCAAGTTATCATTTTTATTTTGTTCAACACCTCCAGAAAAAGTGTATCTGAACCTCCAGAATTTGACATAGAATTTCCTAATCCAGCATACACCTTTAAGAGTTATATATAAAAGAACATTATTCCTTTCATTGGCTACTTAAGGGCATTAGTGTCACTCTGAGAAGTGAAGTTTTAGATTACTGTTCCCTTTCCACTATCTACAAAAGGGGTACTAGAAAGGAATTTAAGAAAATTCTTATTCTCTTCTTTTTAACTTTTTATTGTTTAAAACGATAAAAATCTAGAGACTGAGAGAACAGAGATAGGGGAAAAAAGTTAAAAAGAAGAGAATAAGAATTTTCTTAAATTCCTTTCTAGTACCCCTTTTGTAGATAGTGGAAAGGGAACAGTAATCTAAAACTTCACTTCTCAGAGTGACACTAATGCCCTTAAGTAGCCATACTGGGTTTCCATTGCATATTTGAGTATTCCATCTACCTCATTTATCGACTCCATACAAAACAGTCAAGCTCAAGGTTTAAAAGCAGTGCTTTTCAGAACTCACTTTTAAAGCCTTTTGTGGGGGATGAAGGAGACTGATTTAGACTTATGCTAATTCTTCTGTGTTAGCCATTTCCTGACTCTAATCATAGAGTATGACATGTAGTTATCTATCTTATTATATTTCGATGGGAAAACCTGAAATAGTGTTTTGTTTGCAGGCTTTCCTAGAGAAAACAAAAGATTGATGAAGGAAAATATGTAGGAAAATTGTTTATTTTGTGATTTTGTTAAATCATGTAGTTATCTTTTATAAAATCCTTTGTATCCTAAAATGCCTGTGATATCTTAAAATTTCAGAGTCTTAAGGTAGAACAGAAATTTTTCAAAGCAGAATGTTAATCGATTTGTAAAAAAGATGAGTTGACAGTTTTAATTGTGAACTTTGTTTTTTAGCCTTTAAATGTTCCAATTTTTAAATTTGACAGATGTTCAACTATTTAATCAGATTAGTCTGTTCCAAAACATTCCCAGAGCAGGAGAGTTTCAGATATTGAGGCAGAGAAGAATTGAAATTTTAAGAATACTAAATTTATAATTGTTTGCTTTCAGTCAGAAATTGGGTTTGGAAAAATGGAAACCTACATCAAATTGGAAAAGCTTGGAGAGGTAAGTTAACATACTTTTCTTATTCATCACCTAAAAGATTATATCTTGTCCTATAAAGGCAATAGAATGTTAGAAGGAAATACCCTTCAATTATTGAAATTATTCCATCAGTGTGAGAAGAAATGAATTTTTAAAATAGCATTGTAACCTTTTGTTGATGCACAAAATATTGTGCTTTTTTTGGTAACAAAATAGGCATCTATCTTTTAGTTTGCTCCTTGGTACTCCGTGACTTTGCTGTCATATGGGAAATTCCATGTGTTCAAACTTGTGAAAAATCAAAATACTATCTGTAAAGCTAAAGACACATCTTAAAGGTTAAGGAAATTCTTGACTCATTTTCTTGAAATGAAATTCAAGGTTTTCTTGAACTTGCTACTAGTACTAGTTTTGAAATGGTCTGCTTCCCAGAGTGATAAAGTGCAAAGAAAATAATAGAATTAGTTAATAGGGAGGCCTTAAGGGAGTTTGAGAACTGTCTTCGCAATGATGGAAGATATGTGTAGAATACATTTGGTTTTTAAAGGAGAGCTCTAGCATTCAAAGATTCTGAAAATGGGTAAAGTTTTAATAATATGTTAGTTACAGTTTCAGTTTTCACCTTAAGTTTTCTTGCTTAATTTCCTCAATCTGCACATACCATTGTAGTTATAGTTAATACAATACTTTAAAATTAAATATTCTTCTTATGTTTTTACTTTTGAAGTACTCTGAAGGGTTGTAAGAGTAGGGAAGCTGTGCACAGGGAACTGAAAGTCCTCTTAGCTGTAGGAAAACCAAGACTAGTCATGGTGGAGTTTTCTCTGCAAGATGGAATTTAACACATGGTTAGAAATTAGAAATTTAGTTAGGGCTCTTTCTTGTATTGTTGATATAGATAGACTCATGCTGCTTTCATGTATCTTTCAAAATATATTTTGTAGGGTACATATGCAACAGTATATAAAGGAAGAAGTAAATTGACAGAGAATTTGGTGGCCTTGAAAGAGATCCGGTTGGAACATGAAGAAGGTGCACCCTGTACCGCAATAAGAGAAGGTATAATTAGTACTTTTTGTGAGCAGAATGCTTTATGAAATTTATATAGAACATTTTAAAACCAAAGCTATGTAATGGTTCATTTTTTGTAAGTACAAAGAGCTCAGGTATAGAAATAATACATGACTGGAAAATAATATGCCATCACAACTAATGGCATCTCATTGAGGAAAAAGAATACCATAAAATGAGGCCCTGGGGGTAGAAGCAATATCTAAAGCTAAAATATTTAACAAAATGGAATTAGATATATTATCATACAGCTTATGATGAAATGGAAGTCATAAGATTATTGTCATAGACAAATACTTGGCATTGGGAAATGTCACATATTGGTGCATGGGGAAAGAGCTGGCCATAAATAGTGTATACAGAATGCAAATATATTTTTATAATGGTACCATTTTTTTAAAAAGGATTATCCAGAAAATGGTTTGAGGCAACTGATAAGCCAGTTTGGAAGAAGAAAACATATCTTGGGACAGTCTTAATAAGTTAACATTTGAGTGAAAAAAAGGATGTTATGGAGAGTATTAATGTAGTATAGGGGATAATTTAGAAGTATTAAAAATATCAAACCCAGTACCATAAAAGAAAAGAAAAAATTCTTTTAAAATTTCTACTATAAATCCCTTTGGATTGTTTTAAGAGATTCCTAAATTCAGGCATTCATATGTTAAACTTACGGTTTTTTAAAAGACTGGCTACCACAGACTAAATAATTGGCTTTCTTTTCTGTTTTGCAGTTTCACTATTAAAGGATCTAAAACATGCAAATATAGTAACCTTACATGACATTGTTCATACAGATAAATCTTTGACTCTGGTCTTTGAGTATCTGGTAAGCATTTCATAAAATTTCAGTATTTAATTTTGCTATAATAAAACATCACAGATTGGATTTTTTAACAGCCCCAGGGACATTCTTGTTATTAGCATTTAATTATGTGTGGTACATTCAGGATCTTCAAAAAACAACTAAATTTTTTAAAAAACAATATTTAATACCTATGTATAACTGAATCACTTTTCTGTATACCAGAAACTAACACAACATTGAAAAGCAACTATACTTCAGTTTTAAAAAGCAAACTTATTTTTAAAAACTAAATAAGTAAATGTCATGCCTTCTCAAAACCATGTATCACATAGTGCTCTATTTTTTCAGGATAAAGATCTAAAACAGTACATGGATGACTGTGGAAACATCATGAGTATGCACAATGTAAAGGTATGCTTACTGTGTCGTTTAAAATTTTGTTTAGAGACAAACACTTAAGCAGAGACAAACTGCACTGCATTACATAATGAAATATACCAGTCTCATAACTATTCTGCTTCGGAATTTTTTGTTACGCATTTTAAATAAGCTGAGGTTGTCTGAACACATTTACTCAGAACTTCTGTTTGCTATACTGTAGTATTTCCTAGAATCAGACCTTTTTTGTAGAACTACTTCATTTTAAAAGTTTTAATAAGTACTTTGGAGGAATTTGAGGTTTTTGAATAGGAGCCACCTGTTCTCCTTGCTTGGCCCTTCAATAAACTTTTAACCTTTTTCTGCTTCAAAACAGAAAAGTCTTCTGACATTTCCTTTCACAGTATTATTGGTTCTCTTGGATATATATAGAATACATTTACAGGTATATTCTGCTTAGAAAGATAACAAGAAGCCTGTTTTATCAGAATCCAAATGTTTAAGGTAAATGAAAATGTTACAGTGCATTTTGCAAAGAGCCTCCTTTAAATGGCAAAGTCCTCATGTTTAGAATGGTATTTAATTATAAAGCAACTTTTGAAGGTGCTAATCTAATGAGTAAGGTCAGGAAGCTACATAGATATTATGAATCAGTTCAGTTCAGTCGCTCAGTCATGTCCGACTCTTTGTGACCCCATGAATCGCAGCACGCCAGGCCTCCCTGTCCATCACCAACTCCCGGAGTTCACCCAGACTCACATCCATCGAGTCAGTGATGCCATCCAGCCATCTCATCCTTGGTCGTCCCTTTTTCCTCCTGCCCCCAGTCCCTCCCAGCATCAAAGTCTTTTCCAATGAGTCAGTTCTTCGCATGAGGTGGCCAAAGTACTGGAGTTTCAGCTTTAGCTTCATTCCTTCCAAAGAAATCCAGGGTTGATCTCCTTCAGAATGGACTGGTTGGATCTCCTTGCAGTCCAGAATACTAGGCTAGAAATACCATTCTGCACTATTAGGAGGGAAAGTAAGATAATTATGTTTTCTTACCTGAAAAATATGTGAGGATGCAAGTAATGATAGAAAAGTTTGACATAAACTTTGTGCCAGATAAAGCCTAAAAGTAAGATCAAGTAAAAACCCTTGATATAGTTGTGTTCTTACAGTAGGTTTCTTTGACTGGATTTACTCCAAATTTAGCAAAGATCTGTTTATCCATACTCACTCAATGGTTCATAAGACTGTTCTGGAAATAGGCTGTCCGAGCTATGGTTTTGTGACAGTTCCAGTTCTATAGATGCTAACTTTTAAACTTCAGATACTTTTTTAAATAGTTAAGTTTGGTATAAAGGAGAGCCAGTTTCTTTTACTAAAAAATAGTTGAAAATATATGGATATAACACATTGCTAGGAATTTTAGAATAGGGCTTTAAGTTTTAAGTCTCTTTTCCATATAGTTTCTATGAGAATTGTTCTCATCATATTTTATGTTTTATTTGGCAAGGTATTGTGAATCTCACTTGTGTTTACTTCTGCTTATGGCTTTTATGTTGTTTTTCCTGCAGTCATATTATCAGTAATTTGGAAATAAAGTTGTCCTTAATTATCATAATTTGACTAAGATTTGAGAAGTTTATTTGTCTTAAGCCAGGTCTGCATGCCTGAATTAAGTTGAAAAGTATTTTATTCTCTGTTAAACATAAAAAGTAGTAAGAATATTTGGAAGTTGTAATTTAAGAGTTTTCAAAACACACATACATATAGAAGCTCTGCTAATTACAGTTTCTTCCGGCCCACTGTTCACCTGCTGCCTTGGCTTATTCTCGAAGTTCTAATGCTATTTTTCACCTTCCAAGAAAACCAAAGGTACACTCCTGAATGCTCTGGACTTGAGGCTCTTTTTTGTTAACCACAAAGAATCAAATACCTTCTGCGTTTCATATTCCCTTTTCCACAAAAATCCACAACAAAAAGTCTACCATTAGCCTTATAGGAATTGCTTTTTTCCAAGAGTCACTCAGAGCTCCACAGTGCTTAATCCCTTTTCTGAATCATAGCAGGTTTTGAAGGCTGAGTGGGAGGTGCTGAAAGTAAAGTACCCAGGAGGTGGGTGATAGAAGCTGGGTTAGGTTATTTTAGGTTATTTTTATAGCACGTAATTTGCCAGAGCTGTGCAGCACCGATCTCTTTGACACTTCAAAATGTTCATAAAACCACCAACTCCAGTGCCTTATATTAAAAGCTTTGTCCCACATCAGTTTTTTTCAGGGGGAGGAGGGTTGGGTAATGGCAGAAGATTGATTGTTTTGTGAGAATTTCATAATTAAACTGTAAACCTAATTAGTAGACCTGTAAGTTTATGAGGTACATTTATTTAAAATCATTTTTAATAACAAGTGAACTATTACTACTAAGATAAAGTTTCATTCGTTCACACTAAAAAAATAAATGTTTCAAATAGAATAATGAATTGTAAAATTTAGATAAGTATGTAAGGAAAAGGAGATGGTTCCTTTTTTTTCTTTGACTATTTTAGGCCAGTTGCTTTTCTGTTTACCATAACTTACACCAAAGTATGTCTTATTATCTGTAAGACTAATTTCTGTTTTTTGTTTCCATAGCTGTTTTTATACCAGATTCTACGTGGTTTGGCATATTGCCACAGAAGAAAGGTGTTACACCGAGATTTAAAACCACAGAACCTCCTCATTAATGAAAAAGGAGAATTAAAGCTAGCAGATTTTGGTACGGAATGTTTGAGATATTTATAGATAGTTCCAGGTGGTTAAGTTTAAAAGAAAAAACAAGTATTGACACTGTTATGATTGCTTTTATGTGAGTTTGGAAGTTTTTGGAAGATATTTGAAAATTTTGGTAGTCAGTTATGTTAGTGAATGCTAACCATCACAGGTTCTCAGAAGTGGTCCATAGTCCCCTAAGCATGCTGAGACCCTTTTAGGGGATCTCCAAAGGTATAAAGTTGTTGTTGATCTAGATGAAAATTCTGCTTTTCCTGTAATCAGGGAAGTATTCATATAAATAGACATTTTCATTAATAATAGAAAATGGCTTATATAATACCATGTCACTTTTAGTTAATTTGGTTTGGACGAAATTATTGTCTATTGCATTTTATGTTAGTATTGCAAATCTAATTGTGAACTGAACCAGAAGCCTGTTTGAGCAAGTACCATAGTTTAGAATTCTCTCAGGAGAAGAATAAGGTACTGAGGAAACTGCAACTGCAGTTGCTTTGATGTTGTATGAATAGGAATAGCAAATGTGAAGCCTGTCCTTTTCCCCTTATAACCCAGTATTATATCAGGAAGAGGAATCTGAAAGTTGCTAATTATCAAAAATTTTTGAATTTATTTTACCAAGTTGGGATGGTAGAATAAAATCTGTAATAAAATAGTGTCAACATTATTTCAGTTACATCCTTTAGCCCTTAAACTAAATGAAAGTACTGTGAATACTGCCTGATTTTTTTAAAAAATTCTGGTTTCACTTGGGTGACCATCTGGTTTAACAGATAGTTAAAATATCCTTCTATGACATTTTTCTTACTTAGTATTTTAATCAGATATAATTGTTACACACAGCAGAAATCACAGCCTGTGAATGAATTATTCCCTGTTTGAAATAAAGTATATGTTAAAATTTATATTTCTTCAGATACCTTTTAAAAAGTTACTTCTTTAGGTGATAAGAATTTGGAGGCATGGGGGTAGTAAAGCCAACTCTTACACTAGTGGCTCAAGAGAGAAAGTTGCGAGCTCTTGTCTTTGTATCTAGATAATCAGTGAATTTCATATTCAACAGGCAAAGGAATGGCACATGTTATCTACAGCAACTAATAATATCCAAAGACAGGTTCATTGTATTTTAATATTAACTATATAACATAAAACTTAAAAAGTGCAGAACGACAATGTAGTTTATTCCAAGAAAACTTTAAATAAAAACTTCTGCAAGGAAATTGTTAATAAAACTTAACAGGATTATGGACCAGTAACTTCATGCTTTTTGGTGAGAATTGGTACAGCAAATGAAAATTGTAATCGGGTTAAAAGTCAATAAGCCTCTAACTGTAAGAAGTAAAATTGTTTATCTTAATATCATTGGCCTGTTTTGCATTAATTTAACTTGAAGTAGGAAGTAATTTTGGCATAATCATGGCTAGAAGGAAGATATCTTAAGTTTAGATTAGCCCAGATACTAAGACCAGGTGCATTCACTCGTAAAAGTAAACATAGTCCCTGACTGTGGAATTATTATTATTTAGTTTAATTACATGAAGATTTGCTGACCCAAGACGATGCACACTCAAAATTCATAAAACGAATTTTGTTAAGCTTCAGAAAGGTATAGAGTAACCATCTCAGGCATCCTTGTGACTGCAGTCCTTGTGGTCATATGAACTGAGAAATACATTCTAGCTATTTCTTAATTGTTTTCTTTTCCCTGTGAAGGACTAGCCAGAGCCAAGTCAGTTCCCACAAAGACCTACTCAAATGAAGTTGTCACACTTTGGTACCGGCCACCTGATGTGCTTCTGGGTTCCTCAGAGTACTCAACACAGATTGACATGTGGTAAATATGTGCATATGTTCTTGCCATTTATAATTTTGAAAGAATGTAGCCATTAACACAGGACATACTGATTGGTATTTGGCTTTAAGGAGATGTTATTTTAAAGAGAGAGAATATAAACAATGATGAAGAGTTCTGGCAAGTAGGATCACCTAGGTTTAAAGACCAATTCTACCACTTACAAGTATATAACCTTTTTGAAATTACTGGTCTGTGCCTCAGTTTCCTCAATTAAGGAAATGGGAATCATAACAATAACTATTTTAAAAGCCTATTCTGTGAATAATGTTAAGACCAAATGAGCTGATATATATAAAGCACTTTGAAGAGTGTCTGGTACAAAATTATTATTTTTTTCATCATTTAATATTCACCAAAACCCACTTGCTTTAAGTTGATCTTGAAATAGTGAAATAAAGTAGTAATCTTCCTCACCCGGCACTTTGATCATGACACTGCTTTATTCAAACACATTTGCTGCTTCTGCATTCACTACCTGTTATAGAATAAGGTATCATTCTTCAATCTGATATTTAATAGTCTTCATGAAATGTCTCTACCTTTTTCAGTTTATGTCAGACTATTCAGCGTAGATGTTTCCATTTAGCCAAATGGCTACTTAACTATATTTCATAAATAACCTGGGCTTTCCCAGCTTTGCTCTTGTATTCATACCAGTTCACCTGTCTTGAATGACTATGTTTCTCTGACTAAGGCCTGTGCCTAGGGCCTTCAAAACATAGTTTTTCATAAATCCTCCCTGACTATAACCTAGCCTCCCATGGCTAATTTTTTCCCTTGAACTGTGGTTACACTTACTGCAAGTACTCTCTGTGTAGTGATAAATCACATACTTTGTTTTGTTGTTGTCTTGGGTTGAACATTTATATAATTTGTATTGTGAAACATTTTTTCTTTTTTAAGCTTCTTTAATTGGGAATATATATATAACCAAATTTACCATTAAGTACATTTACAGTGCTGTGCATCCATCATCATCAGTCTCCACAACTCTTTTCATTTCGCAGACTGAAACTCTGTACTTATTAAATAGTAACTCCCCATTTCCTTCTCCCTCCACCATTTTTCTTTCTGGGTTTGTGAACTTGACTTTTCTAAGTACCTCATATAGGTGAAATCATATAGTATTTGTTTTGTTGTGACTGGTTTATTTTACTTAGCATAAATGTCATCAAGGTTTACCTCTGGTGAAGATAGATACTTGACTTTTTTATGTGTCAGAATTTCCTGCATTTTTAAGGCTGAATAATCATTGTACGTATATGTTGTTTATTGATTCATGCACTGATGGACAGTTGGGTTGTTACCACGTTTTGGCTGTTGTGCTGTTGTGGACATGAGTGTACAAACATCTCTTTGAGATGCTGCTTTTCGTTTGGTTATATACTTAGAAGTGGAATTGCTGGATCATATGGCAATTCTGTTTTACATTTTTTGATGAATTACCATACTGTTTGTCATAGTGGCTCCATTATTTAATCTTCTATATAATTATATATATATATACACACACACACACACATATATATATATGTAATTGCTAGGTTGTGAGTCTAAGGAAGGACTCCTGTCTTAAACTCATGTCTTCACACAGGTGAAGACAGTATCTATTTAGTGAGCCTATATCCATTTCTCTTCCTTCTCTTAACACATTCTCTCTCTCTTTCTCTGTGTCTTACTCACTCTCACTCACTTTCCCCCATATCTGTGAGCTCTGTCTCTGCTTCCTGCATAAAAACATCTTGAATCACATTTGTTTCTACCTAGCTCTGCTGACCACTGCCTAACACATAGTAAGCATTAAATCACTATTAGCTATGGTAGTGGTATTCTTCAGGGATCATGCAGAAGAGGGCTGGACATTTTAAGTGGGGAAAATGGATATAGAAGTATGGAAGATGATAAGCAAATGTAGCAAGTTAGTTTAGTTATATCTGAAAGAAATCTGCAGATTTTCTAGCAAGCTAGTTCAAAATTCTCCAGAGAGGCGGCCTTAGGGAAAAGATTCTTATGCTTAATAATATATAAACAGATTACTCATCTTTTCTTTTATGGTATATTTTATAGGGGTGTTGGTTGCATTTTCTTTGAAATGGCTTCTGGAAGACCTCTTTTTCCAGGATCAACTGTGGAAGATGAACTGCACTTAATTTTCCGACTGCTAGGTAACAGAGAACTCTCTTCTCAGTGATTTGTTACCTGTAGTTGAGTAGCTGGATACGACTACATCTTTCAAATATATATTTACAAATTTGATACTGAGACTAACATAAATAGCTGTTAGAAGAATTATAATTTGCATGTGAAGATAAAGATCCTTCTAGATAACTTCTGCTTATTTACTGATTTTTACCTGTGCAATAATGATTCTATGAAAAAACAGAAGAGATTGAAAATTGACTTTTAGCACATTATTAGGAAATGTTTTAGCTTAGATGTCAATAGGCATCCTTTTTGCGGAATCTTTGCTTAGTCTGAAAAAAAGTCTGTATGTTTACTATTTCTGTCATTCTAATTTTAGTTGAAACAATCAAATTATCTACTAAATATAAATTGTTATTTAAGACACTTTTGTTCTGCCTGTTTATATTTGCCTGTATAAAAATTTCTATATATTTATAAGTATATATATTTTTAAATTCAGGAACTCCATCTCAGGAAAATTGGCCAGGTGTTTCTTCAAATGATGAGTTCAAGAACTACAACTTTCCAAAATATAAACCGCAGCCTCTAATTAACCATGCACCCAGGTATATTTTTTCTTTCTTTACGTGAAAGGGGGAACACACTTTTTTTTTTTTAATTCTTTTTAGTCTCTCTCTCTCTTTTTTTTTCTTTTTAGTCTCTTGAACCATTTGT